>OMPJ01010453.1:0-25881 GCA_900312935.1 Carapus acus
TGTGTATATGTTTTATATGTATATATCATATTACTCACTGCTCATGGAAAATGTAGTCTATTTTCTTCTCTTACTATTACTGTCTGTGGAGGTATCTGCTGTGTTGAATTGTCATTCTTGTCACTAGCACTTATCTATCTTTACTCATTGTATCTTGCGTCTTGGATAAGTCCTCCCTGCTCTCTCTGTTGCATCTGCCTTCGTAAACAGGAATCGGAAACAAAGGCATATGCTCTGACAAGCATGCCGCCCCCCACCCACCATACACACACACATATGAAGCACAAATGAAAATCTTTTTGAAGGATGAGTATCTGTACTGAAATTTCCAAAAACGGGGCCGAGCTGCCTCTCATTTCCGGAATTCTACACATTTCTCTGTGTATGGGTTGAACCTTGTATCCAGTACTCATTTAATCACAGTTTTGATATTGTAGTACCAAGATACTGTAGCTCCACTGATCTGTACTCTCAAGTTCTTTGGTACCTTTATTTCTGTACCATTTTTTGAGACACGCCTGTACAGTAGGTGTCTTTTCTTACTTTAAAGGGAGTTTTTGCTACATTTTATTCAGGGGAAGCTTTGGTTTGGCATTTCCACCCAGTCTGTCAAGAGGGTAATGAAATCAGCAAGCTGATCATGGTGTTTGTCAGTCAGATGAACAGCTGCTGTACTGCTGCATCATTGGGCTTCGGGAGCTCATCTCAGCGTTCTGGTAATGGAACAATGGAGGAGCCTGCCTTGAAAATCCCTCATCTCTAAGATGCTACAATTGATCACCAATTCAATTGCTAACTGTGGAAAATTGAATTTCTATCCCTAACATTGTTCGTTAACCACGGTGCCGATGAGATGACCATCCAGATTAATGATAATGTGAGACTGAGATGGCTTCTGAGACGGCCCGTGAATTTGATTAGCTCCAGACGGCTGTGGATACAGAGTGCAGCCAGTCAGACTCTTCTGTGTAAGTACTTAATGAAAACCCTGCATGGCGCATAATTGGGAAATATTTGTCTGGCTGCACGCTTCTCAGCTTACTGTATGCAGTCTTTGCAACCTCTCTTCAATCTCGGGCTGTCTTGCGCACTCACTGGCACGCACATCTTCACCGGATAACACACAAGCATACACAATCATTTGCTAATGCAATTCAGTAACACCCACAGCCTCCCCACCTTTTCTGTAATGACATCATGTTGCTTATTGAAAACAGAATACCCACCATACAAAAAACACTAGTTATTCGCATATACAATGACCATATCTAAATAGTCTAATGGTGGATCTATAGTGCATGTGTAGAGAATGCTTTTTCTCCGCAATCCCCATGTCTATGGGTTTTTAATGATTTTTGTAGAAAGTTGGCCAGTCCTATCTATGAATCTGTACTGGTGAGAGAAATGATGGAAAGCTGGAGGCGATTTGTTTGAATTTCTTCTCAGTTTCATCCAAACAACATCCCCTCTTCATCCATCTCCTCTCAACAGTGCTGCTCTGCGAAACCAACAATCCAATGGCTACAAAAACAACTCCTGATAACTAGAACAATCGGATGCTGATGTTTTCAGGAATGACTTTTCAATGCCGGGCATAGCAAATGTTGAGGTCACAGAGGAATTTTCTTAAAAATGTAGGTTGAGTCTTATCTTCATTTGTATTGAAGCTGTATTAAGAGTAAAGGCAATGATCCTAATGTAGCCGCTACATTAGCTCATGATGTGGCCATTCCACGCCTCTTTGACTCCAACCCTAATCCTAACCCCTATTGTCACAGGAGAGTGGCCACTCTAGATGGTCTTTTGTTTCATTACACCTTGATGACTTGAGGTGGGAGAGGGAGTAATGCCCGTGACTCAATCTGTACTATGTTTACACCCACAAAGTGAAAGTCTCTAAATTCAAAGATTACCCATGGAATGTGCTCACTGACATAGCGACACGGCTTCAGTCAGCAGCTCTCGCAGGCGTGCCTGCAGAAGGAGGATCATGGAATGCTGTTCTGGTGTGGATGCTTGTTGGCAATGTTTCAGCTTGCTGCATGCACAAACTAAATTGCCCGTATGTGCTGATTGAGCGAATGCACACCAAGAATTTTGAAGGAGGTGGTGCACAGGATAGAGGCCCTGCACCACACCTTAGCAGCCCCACTGATGATAAATTCCTCTTTGGAGAAACATTGTTTCTCCAAGGGGCAGGAGTGGCACACCATCCACATTTGATGGACATCTCTTTCACTGCATTGTTGCTTCATTGCAGGCTGCAGACCGGCTACTGTAGAGGCTTGGAGTCACATGATTTTGGTTCCAGTAGCACAGACTTTATAGCTTGCCAGTGACACGCAAGACGCTGCAAAAACGCGGCTTGTGTTATGGAGATAACCCTCTCGCCACAACAATTTGTGTTAAGCAGATTTGCTCTGCTTGTGAACAATCCTCTGGCCAAAATTGATTAGAAACCTGCCGTATTTCGGATGTGAAAGGTTAATTTAGTGGATGAAGACTGTCTCATTTGAATGTGTCTCTTTGCTGGCCTTCTTCAGTCTGTTCTGAGGTAATTGGTAGTACCAACAATTCGACTACCACCCAAATAAGCCACTGGCTTTTGTTCTTGTGCGAGAACAAACATGTTTATGCTGATCAGTATACCTTTTGAATTGGATTCTTTTAATGGTGTGCTTGATTGTGATTCAGTTTCATGGCACTACGTAATTATTAGGTAAACAAAATAGACGCTCATTATGAGTTTAAACTCATACATACAAACATACTGGTGCTAAAGGGTAAAAATGTTTTTAAATCAAAGTAGTTTTCATGGTAATCAAAGTAATTTCAGGTTCTTCTTTGGGTTCCACTGCTTCTTGAAACAGAGTTAATGGCATCATTTTCCAACACCTTGCTATGTTACTTATGTTGTTGTAAAATGCATTATCCATTGAATCGTTTTTACGTGTTTCTCACTGCAATTCTGCAATTCTGATTGAAAAAAAATGATCTTCATATATCATATATTCTTCCTTAGGTTTCACATCAAAATACACTCATTGAATGTTGTATCTCATATATGCATTCGACACGAAGGAGATCGATCCAGCCGGGCAGGCAGGGAATCTGCAAAACAACAGTTACTGTCACGCACACTCATTTCACAGAATTCACAAAGCAATCTGTAGACCTCTTAATTCAGCAGTTCGATCTGATTTTGTAAGTGTATCTTTGTTTGTAAGGACTTATTGTAAGGACGTATTGCTTACTCCAGCTTACTGTCCACATCATGCTCCAACACATCCAACTCGAATGATTCACCCAGTGGGGCTCACAGATGCGAGAAAGACTCATCTCACAGCCTGACATCACCTGACACTGCATGAGCGAAACCAGTAAGAAATGGCTCTGCTCTTCCCTGGGTGGCCTCCGTCTGAGTTTGGTGCCGATTAGTGCTTTTCCAAAGCAAGAAATTATGGATTAAGATTTTGGCTGTGGTTCAGAATTATTGTTAATCACACAGTGTAATTTCCTAAACTCAGGTTCTAAAATCACCAACAGGGGTAGATAAATTAGGACAAGAGCTGCAAATTTGCCTTAAGGAAGAGCTATATTTTCCTCAAATTGCCCCCCTGACCCCCGAAAAGAAAACCGAGTACACACCACTTCAACTACAGTACTGACGAGTGACTGCCAATTTTTTTTTATCACACCTGTGTCCTTGCAGCACTCTGTGTTTTTGCACCACAACAGTCACAGGCCGGCGCTGCAACAGTAAAGACCTCATAAACTCCAACAATAACAAAACGTAAACCAAGTTTTGCAGGTGGCTGTTCTTTGCTGGCTTAAGTCCAGCATTCTACATCCTCCTTTACAAGCTTTAACAGGGCTAAAATTGCCATTCGCCTAGTTTTTCCTCCTTTTGTTCTTAACAATTTATATTTTTATACAATTGAGTAATCATGCAAAGAACTGGATACATATTTGTTGTAATCAGTTGATAAAAGGCTTTATGCGTGCTAATTTGTGGAGTAGCACTTGAAATGTTTTTGATATTCTTTAGACATTATTGAATACAAAAAATTGGTTGTTTCAGGTGACGCATAGTTTTTTTTTTTTTAATCTGAGTTTCCATATGAAGTTATTTGTCATCACTTGCTGTACTCCTCATCACTGCTGCTATTTGTGAATCTGTCAATGTGTTTGGTGCCGTGTAAGTTGCTGTCAAAACATTGCCATTACTGGTTTAAGTGGATTTGAGTTGCAGCATTTGGCAGAACTTGATGCTTGATGTATGCGACTCACAGAGAATGGTTTTATTACGACACAGTGGGTCCAATATTGATATTCATTTCACTTGCACAATAATAACGCACACTGCAAAACAGGTGTTTTTTTTTTTTTTTGGAATGCCTTGTCACTGCTGTGGAATGAGCTTTTTGCACTTCAACATCACTGCATTTGGAGATAGCAGAAACACAGTGCAGTATCATGCTGACTGAATACATGGTAAAACCCTCATATTATATTTTAGGTGGTGTTTCAAGTTCTGTGCTTGCATATTTATTTGATATTGTAAAACCTGACACCTCAAACTTTCAGTCTGCAAAAATGCATTGGTAAAATCCCACCTAATGAATAATGAAAGCTACAAATGTCCAGATGGGATCAAAGAGCATAAACATGTTCAGATGTTTTGATGTGTAGCAAACAGTATTTTACCGTCTAAAAACCGTTGACAGCAGATTTTGCACCAATAACAGCTGAGCATATTCAGAAGTTTAGATGTTTGTTCCTTTAATTGCTCTTTTGCCATCGAGGGAAATTTCAAATACCACAACTTAAGAACCATCAATCTAGCGTTGCAGCAAAAAATATTGATAATTTTGAAAATCATCACAAAAGTAAAACACTTTTTTTTTGGTATTAGATGTCCAATTTGTGCAATTCCACTGTGGTTCATACGATCTTGAAAATAGAAATTCAGTTATTCTTTTGTGTCCTTGCCAGTAAGAAATTACGATTTGGCAGATGTCTCCGTGGTGGAACTTTCGTATGTAGACATCCCACTCGATAATAGGTAATAGCTGTATATCCAGTTTCTCAAATATAATTTTATCATTTCTAATGTCACTTTGCTACAGCCCCATGATCCATATATGCAGAAGATTGTTTTTGCAGCAAAAAAGTGAAAATGCATTTAGTGTATTTAGTAGCAGGGACAACTGGCCAAAACGGGAATTTGTGTATCTTCACTCCAAATCTCTTCTCGTCTTCGCTCCAGCTGGCATCAGCTGTCTTGTCATGATCAAGAGAGGAGCTCATTCTCAAACTGCAGGCCAGTAGCTGTCTTGTTCAGGACTTCTGGGGTTTCACTTGCATCTTGGCCCACCTCCCCATCAACCCCATTTCAAACCAAAATAGACTCCCAAGTCCTCCCGGCCAGTGCTGCAAGAATGTAAATAAAGAACAAAAGTTCCCTGTTCCACACATGTCGGAAGGCCTCTGTGGGAATAGGGCGTTCTTAAAACCGATCCTGTTGCAGGCCTGACCCTGGACATTTCTCCCCACTCCATTTTCTAAAGCAACAGTGCGGGGCAGTGCGCCACAGTCTCTATGCTGGTCTTATCTCACATTGGCAGACACATGGTCTCCCCAAAGTCTGGATTTTTGTCTGAGCTCCTGTAACCAGGCTCTTTCCCTGCCATCTGCGCAGGCATCCTATCCTTCAATCCTAGTAAATTTGTCTTTTTCTCCCTCTGACAGTGTTCTACCATTAGATTTGGTCAGTTGTTGCAAGGGTCAATTTGAAAAACAAAAACAACGAAAAAAAAGCATACCCAATAATATCTTCGCAACTGCTCTTATTTAATAGCCAAGGTTTATGGTGTGTGCTACAGGTCCCGGCATGCCTCTTAACGTTCGATAACCATTCGGACATGCAGTTTGAGTGCCATTTCGGAGCCCGAGACTAATGAAGCTTGTCGGCTAAAATGAGGCCAGGCAGAAAGAGGGCCTCATCAAGTACATTATCTTAACACAATCAGCACATTAGTGTGTTCATTTGATCAGTCCGACTTCGCTTTTTATTATACCTCAAAGTACGCAAATTACATACAGAAATCAAATCTTATTTATTTTTGATGAAACGTTTAGTGGTGACTTGATTTACATTAACACGCTGATTCTTATTCCCAGCACTGGATGTCGTCGTCAGTGTCAGAATGACAAAAAAAAAAAAAAAAAACGAGACTTTAAGTTCACAACAATTATGTCAGAGAGCTGCTTTATGCTTGAAGCCCAGTGAGTTTCTTTTGAGAAATGGAATTGATAAAAAGGCAAATGTTTAGTCTCATACTTAAGGCCACTACAGAAACTGCAAAAAAAGGCAAAGAGATGTAAGTACATTTATAAACGAGTATGAATAAGTAATATTTCTAAACACAATGCTTGTATTTCAGATATTGATGCTGAGTTGTATTAGTTTTCCTGTGCTTTATGTAACACGCCTTCCTAAATGGTCCATCTATCCTTTTCTAGCCTGATGAAGGCGGTATACAACCTGGACTGGTCACCAGTCCAGGTTGTATACCCCCTGGACTGGTCACCAGTTTATCACAGGACACAGAGAGGCAAACATGCATACAGTACATGCAGGAGAACATGCAAACTCCACAAAGGGAGGCGACAGTGCTAGCGATTACACCACCATCTAGCCCCTAGCCCTTTTGCCATTACTTGTTTTTTATTCATAAAGTATAATTAGTTTTTTCTTCTTTTTCACAGGTTTTGACTATTGAAGGAAATTATATTTATTTATGTCTGCCACAGGCTGTCATTGTCTCCAGTGGCAAGTTGCACCTATGCTCACTGAAAATAGACATTGTTATTCTGAAGTCTACACTTTCATAATAGCATGTCTTCATGTTTTCATTGTCCAAGGGGAGTGTGTATTTGCACCTGCTCCATTTGTTGTGTGTTTGAACCTGACCCAAATAGTTGACAACTCCCAGCAGCATCTTTATGGATTGTTCCAAGGTAATCTATGTATTGAAATTACAGATAAATAGCAGTCGATCACATTTATAATTCTCATCACACACTTTCAATTTCCTCTTCAGGGGAATGTGTACCTGGAGCCTATTCCTTTCACTCGCTTTTGCACCTACGGGCAATTTTCCGACTCAGTATTTCCGATTCACCGACCGTCCCGTCCCCCCTGCATGTCTTTGGAGGTGGATGGAATCCAGAGCATCTGGAGGAAACACATGCAATTGCAGGGAGGACACAAACTCTCCACCAAGCCCCCTGTTGGCTGTAAAGCCAGTACTTTCATGATGTGAGGCAACAAACCATTAAGCCATTGTGGTGTCTGCAATCATAATTTATACTCATTACGTAGTCTTTCTTGCAAATATGATTTTTGTCAGAGCTTAAAAATCTGTTTCTAATGGCACAATATCAACCTTTAAGCTGCGATCCTTGCTGCAAATATTGAAAAAAGCAATCCCAAGCATAGAGATTTTTGGACTGTATTATGAAGTTTATGGCCACAGACTTGCGGTGTATTGCCCTGGGCCTGGATTCAGGAACCATTGCAGGACCTCTTAAGCGATAAATTGCGGTGGGTATCCTGAAAATAATAGGAATGTCACCCCCCATTTCCAGTCTCCGGGGTTTGGGGGGCAAAAAGTAATTTACAAGCCATTTTCATGGTAAAAATCAGCTCGTAAATTGCTGGGACGTCAAATTGCCAAACATGACTCCTGTTGGCAGTCTGCCTCATTATGAAAGTGCTCTGCCATATTTGATGACATTGAGCTTTGTTTGGTCAGTTTTGCTGTGTTCAATCCACTTTTCCGACCTGAGGCTTCCGCCTTTACAAATATCGAGCAGTGTAATACTGTTCAATGAAAGTTATTTGTCCTAATTGGCATAATATACACAATATACCGTAATCCCCTACATTACTACGATCTGTCAATATTGTATCAACTGAAATAGAATCCATCCATCACGTCCCTCTCCCCATGTAGGCGATGTAAATGATGCAGTACATCTCACTCACATATACCATACAGGCAATTGTCATAAATGCAAGTATAGCAATAGCAATCATGCCCCATCGACTTATAGTTTCAGGGTGATTTAATTCGACACAGATGGATCCCTTCAGGCCCAATCGCTGTGTGCCTAGTAAATGCATCCGTGCACGCATACTGCATCACCTAATTTCTAACCTAATTTCAATGATGCACAATGTCATCTGCAAAAAGAGGTCAACCCTACCCATTGTCTTAGCTTGGAGTTCTCTCTAATTCTCAGTAAAATTTCATCTCAGACGATTCTTTAATCATAGAAGTAGAGGAACAATAAAAGAGAATAGAAGTGGAAAAACCTTATTAGGATTCCTCGTGTTCAATTTATTGTGTTTTAATATTTTGATACAGTGTGTGAAAAGAAGGGTAATGAGACTGACGTAGCCATTACTGAAGACAGCCGCACTGTCTTGTTTCACTAATTCTGTCATTGCTTTTTGGGTCAATTTTGGTTTTGATTTGGATGAGAAAACCAATTGGGTCAAGTCAGCCTGAAGTTATCTAGAGCAGATACTATAGCATTCAGATTCTACTCTGCTGTGAAGCTTATAAAACCTTTGTCACCCTCTCTTCACCACAGTCTTATTCTTCTTATTCCATCTTCCATTTCTGGCCATTTTCCCCGCCTTCCATTGCCTTTGCAGGGAAAAGATTTGATCAGAAGTGACCAGTGCCGATTGTGTCCACATCCCAGTTTATAAACACGGGTTGCAGAGGGACAGCATTCTCCTTTGGCAGTGTATTGTCAGTATGTTATTCATGACGAGACGCTGTGATATGACACTGTAGGGCAACAAACGAAATACAATTTAGTGTTTTTCTGAACTAGTCTGCATCTATGTCCCTATCTTTGCCCACTGTCCATCATCTCCCCCTCTGTGCTGGACGTTATACATGCTGCAGCTCTCTCTCGTCTTCCTGACCATATTGTAAGGTAATTTCCTGTGTATAGCGGCAAATCTGCCCACTTTTCCTCTAAACATCATCCTCGCAACCTGCAAGGGTGTGCCACTATGGGAAAACATCACATCCACGCATTCTTTACAAGGAAGTGGGTAGTCTCATTTTTCATGCTTAATTTTAGTCACAGTTGATTAGAGGCTGGATCCGGTATCGCCTTTTCATACAAACGCCTTTTTGTACCATTCAATGTGGTTCTCTGTTTGTATGATATCGCGTAGCATACCATATTTTTTTGCTCTAGCACTTTAGTTGAAAAAAAAACCCAATTCGCCTAACCTATCTCTGTGCCCACGAGCATCTTCCTTTCTGTCTTTCTTTCCATTATCGAGAGCTAAGTGAGTTTCATCACCTTCTATCCCTTGTAAAACATGCTAATTGCTGTCTCAGAAGACATCTGTCTTTCCCATTACAGGTCTGACATAATAATATATCCATCGTCTTCATATAGCGTCTGATCAGTCCCCTTTTGTTCAAGGGGACTGACGGTTAGTGGTAAATCCATGCGCCTTTATAGTTTGATAAGTATATTTCACCATTGCTTTGTGCTTATGGCAATTCCAGAAGTTTGCTTTTGATATAAATGGTGAATACATGTGGAATTCACAGTGCTTGTGAGCAAGTTGCAAAAAACAAATTGGTGTTGGGCGCCAAATAAGATTTCAAGGACTGTCCGTGAGTCAAAATGAATGCACTGCAGCCCACCAGAAATGCAATCCTATTTACTTAAGTTTGTGTCTGTATACAGTGTGAAACATTCCTACTCCATGCTTTTTTCAGAAGGTCAAATTGCTCTGAATTGCCTTCACTTTTGTACAAAGGTGATCCTCAGTTTGAAAGATAAATGCAGATTTCCCCCTCAGACATGGTCACTTTCTTCACCTTCACCATGTTTAGTATTCTAGCTGGATATGATTAAGCATTAACAAGCCTTACCCACATTGCATTTCGCTGCCAACATGAGCAGTCAGCCACTCTGGCCGACTCCAGGGTATGAAACAATGGTGACTGGCTGCCGTGTGAAAGGTTTCAATTAATCATCCTCAAAGGCGATTTGCTTTTCTCAAGGATTTCTTCAGTTGCTGTAAATGTATGACCAACTTTATATTCATATCGCTTGTGGTGTGAAATGTGAGCTCAAATGCCCGTAGAAATGACAAATTTCTCCCAGCAAAGAAAACCAACGGTGACAATATGTCTTCAACAGTCTGTCATGTCCATGTTAAAACTGTGCAAATTAACTTAAAAGAAGAGAGGTCAAAGACATGAGATGGTGGTCCAATCCCATTACAGGCTAGCACAGGTTTTAGCCTGCAATAGAATATCATCAATTGTAAATGTTACCTTTTTATTGTTTTCATTAAACGGTCATAACATTTTCCAGAGTCAACTAGGGCCACGTGTTTTTCCAATTCTTCCCGTGCAGGTCAGTTGTGCTGTCAGATGGAGGGCTTTGTGCAGTTTGGGAGTCAGTGGGTGACCCCCAGAAGGAGCACCTGTCCAAGAGTGGACCCGCTGTTCACTGTGTTATGCCCTTTGGGTGGGCTTGGCATTAACCCCACTGTCATGTCCTCCTCCTCTTCTTGCATTCCTCCTTTCTTCAGGCCTGAGACATACATAACCTGCCAGATCTTTTCTGTCATCATAGGATTAATTAGAATGCTACAAAGCAAAGGCAGTGTGGATCCCTTTGGGCTGTGGTCTGCGCACGGATGATTTGCACACATTTGGGTGCGCGCACACACACAATATACGGGTCACACTGCACATAGTTAGCCGATGGATACACAACCAAAAGATCAGCTGCGGTATTTGATGGACAGACCCGATCTTGGTATGCCATTGCTCTTCATGTCGATCAACAATGAATGGACCATATGCATCGTTTGTGGCATTACCTATGCCCAGCTAAATGAATTTGTCCAAACTGGAGGCCATCTGGCTCATGTTGACGATTTGCAACTGAATTTGCATAGTTTTCTTTCTTGCCAAGACATTGTCCTCTGAAGTTCCAAATCACCTTCCATTGTGTGTGATTGAGGCCTCTCACATAAAGCACGTTATTCATTACAAAGGATTCAAATAAATTTGGTAGAAAGGGATGGGTGGGGGTCTCCTATTTCCTCCAGTGATGTCTTGTCAGGGCAACAATAGAGGTGAGAGATACTAAATGAATTCTCTTGTGCATGGCGCTCTCTTGGGCTATCAACATGATTTGATTAGTGACCTGGTAACTGTGAATGTGTGGGGACCTCCTCATTTCAGTCAGTTGGGGCTCCTGGGGCTAGACCTCCATGCTACAGCCCTCAACCGCCCCTCCAACCCACCCCTGCCCTCGTGTCATCTCTGCATGCCACAGAGGGACCGGGTGATTAATGATCGGACTCGTGGTGCAACTGTCAGTTTCTGTTGATTTCGCACAAAAGCCAGTTCTTTGCCACTGCGGTACCACTTTGAGCACCTGGACCATCCAGCTTGCTACATGTTGACTCTGTAGTTGTCCATACATGCAAGCTGGCCGTCTTTACAGAGCTAATATAAGAACATAATGTCACTTTGTTTTCATTATCTGGCTTTAGCATCGTTTTAGAGACCATCCCCATGGCAAACTACATTTTTGGCTGCTCTCTGCACAGACATAGAATCCATTTATAATTGCATCATCTGCTCAGCATGGATTTCCTGGCATCTCCTGATTTCATTAGCACTCTATTGCCATCAATGTATGTCTTCTTTGTCAGATGTGTCTCTAGCGAATAATAATCCAGCATAATTACAAAATGAGGAATGAGCCTGCCAGCATTCCCAGCAGTGCTTTCGGGAACTGGAAAGTTTCCTGTCCTGCTTGAATCTTTCTTTAAATGAAATGTCTGCATATTTAAAGAGATGAATAATTAGTATCCTTAAAGCTCTTGGTAATATTAAAATTTCATCTGACTCCCAAAGAGTTTTAATTTGTGAGGCGCTCGCAACAGTTTGAGAAACAGTCGAGTAAGAGAGTGGATATCATTTACTCAGTGTGGATATTATTCCCCGACGGAAAAGGCTGCCAAACTGATGTCACACAGATGAACATGCTGTGTATTTTCGTACCGCATCCGAATTTTCACGTCTAGCATGTCTGCCTTCAACCAGAAGCTAGAATTACATTCAAAAGATTTTGCCTCCAAGAATTGTTTTTGATGACAAGTGGCTGGGGTGTCAACTTAAGCACTATGATCTGCTCGCAGGCTGTCTCACTGCTACGAACGCAAGAAGAGTGGCGTATTTATGAACATAACCTCAGATCCCTGCATGGTATTTTAATGATGCATTTTGGTTGGAATAATCTGATTTGGCTAATATTCTCCACCAAACTGCAGAATGAATACACTACTGTATCAGGCAGACATGGATGCCAGCAGCGCGTTTGTCAAACAGCTGTACTGATCGTCACACTACCAATCTGTGGGCATGACAAAAGCACAATTGTTCGTCATTGGACCTGCTATGAGATCCGCGTATTGCAGACTTTTGGTCGTCCCGAGTATACAGTAAGTCGCACGCAAATAAGTGCAAATAAGTTGCACCTCCGTTCAAACGAAGCAAAAAAGTGTGAATCATACTCAGGAAAATACGTTAATATTATGTACACTGATTGCTTCAGTGATTTGTTTGTAAGCACAACTTTCCATATAAGAAAACACCGAGATTTGCATTTAGATTACCATGTGGAGGACTAACATAAAGGGCATCCAAAGGATATCTTAACTGCCAGCTTTTCAAATGCTTTCTCTGTCTCAAGAGTTATCTCTTACCAGTAGGAAACAAAAAGATTGGAGGTAGAACCCGCAAACAATGAAAAGCTGTATAGTGGGGCCCCGTTTTGCCATCATCACTGATGTTAATGATGAAGTCTATCTGAACAGAGCCTGTCTTCATACGCGGTTCTCGATGCTGTGTATCATCTTAATGATACTCGTGGCATGGATGCAGTCACACCATGGCAGTGTCGGGATGATTAAGAAGCTCAGGAACAAAGTTTTTTTTCTTTTTTCCTTTTTTTGATGGATGCCTTGCCAGATGTTAGATTAAGCTGCGTGAGTGTCATGGTGTCCATGCACACGCAGTCACACACACAAACATACACACACAGATCGCCGTGCAAACTTGAGCAGGTTTTAAGGCTTAGGATTACAATGGCTTAGATGCTTTGACCTGACTCCCTCTGTCGTCCAGTATCACCCTAATGAAATACATTCAGGAGACCTTTATTCAAAAACAAAAGCATGTCTCCCCATCCTCCTCCCCTCTCCCTGCTCCTTATGCCCCTTCCCTCCTTTGAATTTCTCAAATTCCTCCAAATGAAAAATGATTTTCTTTCTTGGCATTTGCTATAACAGACGATCCCATTTTCCTCCTCCTTCCTCCTCCATCCCTCCCTCTACAGGGAGGAAATGAGTTGTGGGAGCAGATTCCTCTCACACAGAGATCTCAGTAATCGTGTGGCTGCGTGTCACTAGCACACCACAGTGACAGCAGCTTTTAATTAATCCCACATCCCACCACACTACCCTGCCCACTGGAGGCTTCTCCCTGAAACTTTTTTCCCGGAAACTTTTCAGCGTGTGCGTGTGCTTGTGTGCTCTTTATGCATGTGTGTTCTTTTTTTCCCCCAGCAGAGAGACACTTGATGTGACCCCTCAACCCATTTCAGCCACGGATGCATAACTTGTGTACTTTTTGGGTGATACCTCTGTCACTTTTCCCACACTTCTGTGTGCTACTGATAGCCAAGCAGAACTGTATTCACGTGTCTCAATCCTCCAGTGGAAGTTCCACCAGCTCAGTGTCTCAGACTTTGGCAACTATGTGAAACTTTAAGCACACCATTCTCACATGAAATGTTAATAGCCTTTTGTGGTGGCTGGCCTAAATTTGGTAAGGGGTGCCAACGCTCTGCTGCACTGCAGTAGTCTTGCGTTGCAGTGCTCGGGACTGTATGCTTGAGGACAGTGAAATAATGAGGCCTTGAAGTGTCTGACTTCGCCTACTGGTGCAGTGATGAATAGTGACGGGTTATATTTACAACCCTGAAAGGCGCTGATGTTGCTGAATTATCTTGGAAAAGTACCAGCGGATGGGTAACGGTGGGCTAATGTCTATGTGGTGGTCCTAGCCAAAGTGTATAGGAGCTCCCGCTGAAATGAATAAGAGACATGACAGACGTCTCCGTGGAGAGATGGTCTGAGCTGTTGCCTGAAGGTCAGCGTGTCAAACGAGTGATATCAGACCTGCCAAGGTACAATTTTTACCCCCTTGGCCTTCATTATTTATACAATACAGGAGTGCACAAGCCTTTTTTTTCGCAAGCAGATGAACTGAAACCAAAACTACTAATTGATCTAACTCATGCACGTTTTCTCTGTGTGAAACCCACAAAATACATTTTCTGTATGTTCTGGGATTTTTTCCAGTCAGCAGTGATGAGCCAGTTTTGCAAGGTTTCTAAAATGTTCTGTTTCTGCCTCCTTTGAACCCCAATGTCAATATGATTGAGGCAAAGCAAACATTATGGATAAACATTGGCCAGCATCTCTAGTATAGCTTTGCCGGCCTGATGCTTGCTATAGCCAAGTAGGCTAAAGTTGCACGCGATTATTCTGTCAACATTTGAAAATAATGAGCTGCAGGCAGAGCCGCATTGGCATGCAAATACTGTGCTGACATTTAAAGCTGGCTTAACATAAACGAGAGGGGAGAATAGATCGAAGAGGAGCTTTGGTCTCACTCCGGAGCCGCATATCTGTTGGGGGTAATGGACAAGTTGGACCCCTCGGAACTCTTAGCAATGAAATAATTATTCTCCTGGATCAGACTTCATGGACAAATGGGACTGAGGGTCGATTAAGTTCTAAGGGGGACGTGGTGTTGATCTCATAAAGGGCATCAGGAGATGTATGGCCTCTTACAAGATCATTTAAACCACTTAATGGAGGACAAGAATTAATGGCGCCACAGAGCAGAGTCAATTATATGGATATTTTCATAACATATTGTGTATAATTCATAGTGTAATGGAACTGACTCCAATCAGCTCCACTGCTTTTGTTTATGTTGTGGCTTATTTTAAATGAGATTATTGACCAAATTTTTGGGCATGGAAGGATTTCTTGCTCTTGCACAGTGATATAGATGTCTTGCCATTGTGTGCCATAGTGAGGTGGCACCGCCTCGACGGCTGAGGCACTTGTTAATTTGTATTGATGTCAGATAATTTCTAGTTGCGATGGATGTATGTGCTATCAGGCAAAAAATTGGATTCATTAAGAAGACAGAGGAGCTGGTTAGGTTTTTTGGCCCCGTGGTTTCAGGTCACTGCGTAATGTGAGGAAATGGAGAGGGTCCCGGCCTGGAGGCAGTGGGGGAGCCGGTCAGAGACAGAGGGGTGAGGACAACACCCCCCTTAGCCCCCACGCCCATGCACCATCACATCACTCACGCTGACACATCTCAGCGGACACGCTGTTTTCGCCACTCCTCTCTTTTCACAGAACAGACTGTGCTCGTGAGTGAGAGAGACAAAGTCACATGATGATCTTGGAAAACTGCGAGGAAGGGTGCCAATAGCTTTAGGTTATTCTGCCTCTGCGCACATCTATCAGTATACATCTGTCACCTATTTTGTGAGCAAGATGTGTGAACGGCGTGCCACAGTACCAACATCTTCCGTGTCCTGCTCACAGTCCTTTACAAAACTACTGATACTTCACACTCAAAATTGAAAGCCTGAAAGTACACAAAGCAGGGAAACATTTGTGCATGACTGTCTGAATGTATACGTCTGAATGTTGAACAGGTTGACAACAGGTTCATGTCAATGTTTAAATTCTTCTGGCTCAATGGGTAAACGCAGGCTTCCACTCACATGCAGCAGGTTGTTTTAAGGTGTGACAGATGGATAAATGTACACTGCAGGTTTGTGTTTCAGGTGTGCAGTTTGAGAATGTTGAGGACCTTGTAGATATCTCATGCAGGTATAGTATATCCATTGAAATTTCATGCCGTTGGCATTTTAGAAGTGACACATAATGTTTGTAGGCCTCCTAATAATGAGCTTGTTGGATGTACAGTAAATTTGTTGCACTATTATATTATTTGCAAATTAAATTTTTTTGCACCAATGTTTTGGAATATTGGACGTCTTTAACTCCTCCTCATTGTTATTCATTGAAATATTTCATTTAAGTAAGAGCGGTCTTCACTTTGCATGGGAAACACCAAACAGCTAACAGCTACATTATGGCCATAAAGTTTGACGCAGCTTGACTACTTAACTTGGCAACCACCCTAAAAATACCATAATGCATTGCAGCTTATTTGTGCGGCTCTTCTTGGAAAATCAAGCCTTTTTGTTGCCCACAAATGATTGAGAAACATTATTGACCTGCGCTGTACAAACAAGAGTGTAAATCAGCCCAACATGCTAGACCAGCTCTATCTTACCTGCTTTCAAGTCATGACCTCCATTCAATTCAACAGTTTCAACTCTTCACACATTCAACTATTGACCTACTAATTCAAACTTAGCCATGCCCTTCCACTAAATTTGTGTAATGTTGAACAATGCATCAGATAATCATAATGTAGAGTCTGCAAAGATGAGGTAAAACTGGTGCAGTCTTTCCTAAGACTAAATTTATGTGCAAAACACTGAGCCATTCTTCTTGGTGTCTATCTCCATACACTCCTTGATAACGCCATCCTTAATGATTGCCAGGGAGCATCTCAAGAGCCAGGCCAACTCCTGGCAGGTTCCCCTTCAAACACCAATAGCCACTGCTGATATGCATCCATTTTTCACCTCCTATGATCCCTGAACTGAGGTCGACCTGACCTTAGCGACCTCTAATCAGTCATAGGGTCGCCTGTTAACTTTTTTTGATCTATCATTGGTGCTGATGGAGATGAACCATGGCATGCCACTGGCCACACTGAGGTCATCAAGGAGGGCTTTGATACCATCATCTATAGGCATGCAAATGTGACCTGCTGCCTGACCAGATCATTACAATGGGAATAACAGCGGCCGAGGGCAGACAGTGCAGCTGCCCCATTAGTTTTAATCTCTGGGGTACATAAAAGACAAGTGTAAATGCTCTGCTACGAGTGTCACAAAAGAGGAGAAATGCATTTGGCATCTTGTGTTGTGGAAAAACTCTTTTGACCTCAGTGAGAAGCTGCAAGTGATTAAGTAATTGTTTAAAGGAACAGATGATTTCAGGGTCGGGAGTGATAAGTGAGGTCGCAGGGTCATCAGAGGTCTGGTTCATTAATTTTGCTTCATAGTGTGGGCAGCCACAGCAAGACACAGTGCTGCTGCCTTTAATGTGTTGTCCACAGTTGGTCTTACTCATTTGTTTTCTCAGGAATCCGACCCAGTTCATAACAACAAAACTGCATTCACCACATCAGTCATTTATCTTGCAGGCGATACATTTTAGGTGTGACTGCGCCAATATCACAGCTTTTAAGCACTCACAGAAGCCAAGTCGCTGCAGTACGCGACCGGTTTTGCCAAGAAGTAATTGCCTTAAACCAAAAAGCTTCTCAATTGAGTGATGGTAGGAGGGGACAGCAAGTAACTTGAAAGGTTGCTGTCTTTGCTCAAGAAATTGGATTGATTTCAGTGTTTTGGCGTTGAGATTGCTGCAAGATTGGAAAGTGTTGTTGCTATGCTCACATTGCGCAGGCAGTTTCGTCTCGCAATTTCTCAGCAGCAACCAGAATCAATGCATTCATCAGCAAATCAGTTCACATGCACACTAAATAGGCTATCACATTTTTCAAGCAATCATGTCCGTGAAGATGTCCTAAAGATCGAACACTGCCCTTAGATTACCCCCAATCCTCTTTTAGCACCTAAACCCACTAGATATTGTTGATATATTTTATTGTTTCATATCCTTATTAACGTAATAAAGAAGTGTGTTTATGAATTAATATGTATTCATGTAAACGGGTACAGTGAGTAGTTGATGCCGTGGAGCCAGCCGAGGTTTCGGAACAAATTTCACACAATGGATGCAACCTTGATGAGAAAACTGTAGGCAAATCATTTGTTTGAGTTTTGTAGCGTTTTCATTATTGTCCCTTGTGGATTTAACACGCTCATACAGACTGTGTGATAGCTTGCACAGTACGTGTCAAGATCTTGCCTTCCATTAACAAAGAATACACACACAAATCTAGGTCTGCCAATCCTAAAGAAAAAAAAAGTATGCCAGTCATCAGGAAATCATTACTTTCAAGTAGGCAACAAGTTTACTATTTATGCACAATAATGTATTGTCAATATACTGTATATAAGATATATGGTAAAGTCAGCAGATTCTTGTGTTTTTGATCACTTGAGCAGCTGTAAACGCCTTCCTACAGTGTAATTAAAGCTTCTGCTTTGGGAGGAACTTGTAGGTGTGTTTGTGGGTGTGCAATTCAGCTTTGAGGCACACAGCCAACCGCATATGTATACTTATTTAGAAATCTCTTGGGATTGTGTTATTTTCCCCCATAATGATATATTCTTTTAGATGCATCACAAAAGAGTCCTTTACACCTGTTTTTGCATGCAAATTATAGGCTCACGTTGGCTGTTGTTTTATCAAGCTGCAGCTATGTTACTTAATGTGGTGCCTGGAGCGTGGCACACTGGATACACACTTCGTCCACTGCAGGGACGGGCATACCTCGCAGGGGTCTGCCCACACCACCCTCCATATGGTGGGTCGTCATTAGTTTTCCGCTGCCCCGTTGCCTGCAAGGCTAACCAAACCCTAGAGTCCAACGTCTCCACAGGCCTTATTCAAGTCTACTGTGATATTTCTCTCTCTGGCCAATCGGATAAGTCACACATGGCTTCACCACACGAAAGAACAACAGCAGCCTCGAGCAGATGTTACTCTGTCGACTGCCCATAGAGCGGAAAACTGGGTTTTAGAAATACTGTCGGAAATTCTGATGGGAGTTCACAATCTTGTGTTAGATGTGATTTTTATAACACTCCAACGTAAATATTAAAAATGCAGGGCTCTTGTTATTCCAAAGAATGAACATGCATGTCATCCCTTCTATAGATTTTGTGCTTGGAAGCGGGACTGTAAGATATGCATAAACAAAATAGATCACCTTAGGCGAATGTTTTTACCCCGGGGCACTTCACACATATAGTATATGTACTCATGAAAGATTCAATAGTAGCTAAATAAGAATAAAGCAAAAGTATCTTTAGAGGGATCAGATGTATATGAGATAAGAAAGGACAACGTTGTTTTTTTGTCCACTTTTATTCTGTAATATGACCAATATCTTTCATATTCAAGTGTGTATGAAAAAAAGTCACTGGTTTCTTAAAAAGCTAAATACAATAAGCATTGGATCAAGGCACATACAAGACTGGCCAAAGGGCATACAATGCACTTTGGTTTTCAATTGTAAAGAACAGTTAAACTTGAAATTGTGGCAACATAAATGTTTGAAATAATACTCATAACAAGGATCTGCTGACACTGTGATGGTGTAATGAAAGCCATCTTGTTCTGCGCTTTTTTTTAGGCCTGTGACTAGAATGACGTATGGTACACGGTACTAGAGAATGCCGCCATTGTCATTTGGCCATTGTTTGCTTGTACAAATAGTGATAGTGGGGGGTCCTCTGTGTCAGCCTGTCCACTTGTATGTGAGAAGAAGAGTGCCCCATAAGGTCGGTGTGCTTTATCTGCCCTGTGCTGTGGCCTACAATTCTATCAAACACTGAAACCCTGCTTGGGTCGCTGATCTTTGTATCTTCTTTTTGCCAACAGAACAAAAAAAAAAAAGAATTCACACTGAACAAAGCAGAGGAATAAAGCATGGCACCTCAACCATAGTTATTTGTACTCCATGTCAGGCGAGCTCCAGAGCAAACCTCTTACACCGGCTTGGCACAGACAGGTGACGACTGTTCCTTCACTAAGGGGACAATCACGCCAGCATCACGTCTTCACCCGACAGCTGTGCCTCAGTGTCATGTTGTTTTTTTTTTTTTGCCTTTTTGTTTTTCAGATAGCCACAAACTGAAAGGAATGACCTGTGCTTATACTACAAGGTTTTCTAAAGTCTGATTGTTCAACACAGCAATGAAAACCCACTTTCACAGTTGACAAGTCATCATATCTCAGAACACAGAGTTTCTTTAGTTGGTCAATAACCTTAAGCAAAGGAAATACAGTACAAATTACTACAAATCCCTAAAATATAGAATTGCAGTTTTACAATACCCACTGGTCCTTCAGTGATGGCCTGCAACCGTAACGTTCTTCGTCTTCATAAAATGTCCTTAAATATAAATTATATGGCAAATGTACAGAACCATTGCTTCTTCAGTCTTTTGTATCCAGTGTTTTGTAAAAGTCTTGCCATTCTGTTTAAGTTACGCAGTTATCCATTGTGTCCATGCACAATATCATGAATGGGAATGGTCTGAATCTGGTATTCCACTGTCTCTGTAGCTCCTGTTGTTGAGACTGTTCTCGTTGAGCGGTGTTTTGTATAAAGTCAGGCCATTCGGTGGGAATATCGTGTGTATCACAAACTCCTCTTTCGACACGGGCAGATGATTTATAGGTATCATTTGAAAAGAAGTCTCCCGTATTTCTAGGATAGAGTTGTCCTTCTTGGTGCCAGCCTCAGCGTAGTCGTCCTTTCTGCGGCGGCCTTTGTTGTAGGTGCAGTTCCTTGAAAAGAGAGAGCCATTTCGATGGACGTACCAGCACACCAATGCCAACATAATTATTGCCAAAAGAGCCACAGCGCCTCCAATGATGGCAGCCAAAGGCAGACTTGAATTTTTATAAGGCTCCTTCTCTTGCTCTCTATTTAAAGTTGTAGTGGGGTTGTATGGTTTGTGAGAGCTGGTCTCCGTCTCGATGCAAACCGGCGTTTCGTCAGACAGGTACGTGTTGCTGGTCTCCATTGGAACCATGCATATCCTGTACGAAGACTCCTGCTCCAGTGCAGTCAGCAAGTACTCTGTCCTCTCGCCCTGCACAATGGTCTCGGTAATGGAGCCAAAAGCTGGGCTGTGTCCCAGCTTCAGCCAGCTGAGCCTCAGGGCAGTCATTGGCTGTGAAACTCTCCATGATATGTGTATTGTATCGGCAGTACTTGACTTGACACTGATGGTAATGATCTTTCTGCCTGATGAAGTGGTAGTGCTGTGGTAATTCTTGCCAATGTCAAATCCTTTCACTAGAGGCCTCCTGGTCACAAATGATGGCCACTGCGGTTGCGAGGGGCGGAAGGTATAGGCAACTGTACTTGTCTCAAATGTGGGATCGAGTTCTGAATCTGCACAGTCAAACATTTCTGTTGTTAGGTCTTTAATGGCCATGCCCTTTACTTTATCAGGGCCCTGGCACATGAAGCCACGAACATTCACCTTGGACGGCAGTGACCGCAGCCAATCGCGCACCCATTTCATCCTGCACGTGCACTGCCAAGGGTTGTTGCGAAGCAAGAGCTGTGTGAGATTGTCCAGGTCTTCAAAGACTGCTTGTGGGAGGCTGCTCAGGTTGTTACCAGACAGGTCTAACCGATACAGCTGCCTAAGGAAGGCAAACGCTCCGGACGGAACCCGATTAATGTGATTATCCTGTAGCTGCAACTTCTCTAAACCTACTGGTAAGTTTGCTGGAGGCGATGTCAGTGAGTTCCTCACCAGCGACAGCTCAGTCAAGTTGATCAGGTTGATGAGAGCCATCTCCCCAATTCCTCGGTTGTTGAGTAAGTTACCATCCAGGATTAAACGCTTCAGGTTAATGAGATCTTGCAATGCCTGCTCTAAGATGGAGGAGATGCGGTTGTCATCAAAGCGCAGTTCCTCAATACTCATAGGCAGGCCCAAAGGGATGGTACTTAAATGGTTCCTGGAAAGAAATAGCAGTCGCAGGTGATTGCTGTCCCTGAACGCCCCTTCCTCTATGCTGACTGCTGATACAGAGTTATCATCCAGGTGAAGCTCCTCAATAAAAGGAATTTGGGCCAAAGAGGCGTGGGTGATCATCCGAATGTTGTTCTCCTGAAGGTGCAACTCTTTGACCCTGAGTGGAAGATTAGTGGGAAACTCGTCCAAATTATTGCAGTAAAGGTATATCTTTTCCACATTCGAGAGCCTGCGGAGGTCAGCAGGAATGCCTGAACTTTTAATGCGATTGTTTTGCAGAAAAAGCACTGTAGCATCCTGGGGTATACCGGTAGGGATTGAAGTGAGGCCACGATCATTACAGTAGATGAAGGTCCCATCGCAGCGGCAGGTTGAGGGGCATGAGGCAGAGGTCACCAGGGGGTTAGCGAGTCCAAGCAGCAACCCGACCCTGATGAGGGAGAGGATAAAGGCCTTGCATTGACGCACCATCTTGAAGCTGTGTAGCCTGGCAGTCTAATCAGTCAAGAGCCCCTGGGGAGAAGACACAAGCGTACATTTAATTCACAGGGCCTTTAAAGGAGAGCCAATTCCTGTTCTCATAATTGCTGTTTATTTGAAATGCCGCCTACAGCACTTTCTAGATTAAATAACCGCAAAAGGAATCAGCTTGAATTCCAGCTACTAAACTGATTTCAGCTTATCACTGGAAAGGCTCGAAGGTGAACATGCAGGAAGTTTCGTTTCAAGAGGGGGCATTAATACATTCTCGATCACTATGATTTTGGTTCAAACTGCATTTCTAATAGCCCTTTCACCTTTCTTCCAGTATGGAATCACTTTACAAGCTGTTTGAATTTAATCTCTGTACCTTGAGTTTTGCCCCTTGTTAAATGTTAGAGCGCTACCTAGTTGTACTACACTTTTGTGTATGTCAAGGCTGCTTTTCATCCTTATAGACCTGGAGAGCGAACAAAGTCGTGCTTTGTAGATCAACTGTTGTGGGACCGGCATACTCTTAAATCCTGTCAGATCATTACCCCTGCCTCTCTCCTTTCAAATAGCATGGTTTAGCTCCTCTGGCTGTGGGGTTGGGGGTGGGGGGTTTGGCTGGCCTAACATGCTCATCGAGCTTGATGAAAGTGTTTATCACGTTAATAAGTGAATATCACATCAATATGTAACTAGAAAACATGTTCTGACAAAATATGTATATCGATGTGAAATATTGAGGGAATCAGTGCTTCAAATTGTGAGGATGAATTTGCAGAAAAAAAAACTTCAGTAACCACATTTATATCTTAATAATTCACGAGCCTGTTCCAGATGCTTTGTAATGAACCAATGTGGTGCAAAATCCAAGGTACAAACGGGTTGTCTGTCTCCCCCTTGATGTGCGTTTCCTTTTTAATTAGACTAACACTGATTTATGGTTTTAATTATGCATTCCTGTCATGACCTCTCTTCCTGCATGTCTCATTAGAAATTGTGGTCTAGTCAGTGAAGTGAAAAGAGGCAAATCCATCCATATTTGTCATACCTGATTTATAAGACGGGGTAAATCCTTTCCAGTCACCAAAAATCCAATCAAGATTTCCTCTTGAATTTGCGGTTATCCTCGCTGGAGAGACGAATATGTCTGAGAGGTTTCTGATGATATCCCGACCTGGTCAGTGTTTGCTGAGCTGATCCCTGTTTGAACGCTGACCTCTCCTGTGTTGTTAGGGGCTCATTCGTTCAATGCCTTCGCCATGGCAAATAAGCCTGCAGAAAAAGCATTCCTTCTCACTGAAAAAGCATGCAATCTCAGCTAATATTAAAATCCTAATGAGTCTTGGAGTTGTTCAGATCAACAGCCATAACCACCGGCATGACTTTTTACGTGTGGTACAGCGGTGATCCTTGGGTGGGAATGGCTGGGTATTAGCAAATGCCCCTTTTTGCTATCAGGCCTGGCAGGCATGACGATTTGACACAAAGCTGGACCAAGTCATGCCAAGCCCCTGTGCCACAGTCGATGTCCAGCAACTGTTCGATGCTTCCGCTCCAGGTCTTCAGGTAACCCAGAATCCTCAGTTCCCTTCTCGAGCCTGTGTACGCATTAATCCAAAGCTACGGTCCCTCTTCCGGGAGTAGATAACGTGTACAATAATGTTATCCGGTCCCCAAGTGAGCAAAACGGGCCACGGCTCTTTGTCTCCAGATTCCAGGCTCCCTCACACATCTGCAGCCGGAATCATGATATATCCCTCTCACATCCAGAACGCCGCCCTGAAAAATGTCCACAGAAGCACAGACATATTAAATACCACATTCACCACTAACAGAATAAAGTTTGGGCAATGTAGATAGAGAGGAATAATATATCAAGATTAATGAAAGCCATTTGTTTCACCCTGAAGTAATTACTATGCCAAAATCAAATATTTGTGTGAACTGTGGCGTAAATGCCATTTTTATCATCAGGAAATTACGCGAGCCATTTTTCACTCACTTTTCCAATAGTCAGTTTTGGTCATTATGACACCTGAAGCAAAATGGCTCTAAATTTTGACATTCATACAGTTAAAGTGTAACACCAATGTGTGAAATGCAGTGTTTTCTAGTGGTCTCTCCTCTTTGTTAGGCCTTACGACTTAGTTGCCCACAGAATGCCTGCCTGTAAAGACAGCAGCGATCCTGACCTTAATATGATCGCGGAGGGTGTGTGCCTTCTGTCCTGCTGTTCTGTGCACTGCTTGTTTACACATTTAGTGATTTGATAGAGAATCATTGTAATTACAAGGGAATACAGTCGGAGTTGTTTTTTGAAAATGAAGATTTTTTCAGAAATTGGGTGAAAGGGGACACCAGATCTGCCGATGCACGTCCTTCTTGTATTACACATACAAGAAGAAGGATTACATCCTCGCCAAAGGAGGTCAATCAAAGCTTGCCATGCAGGGCAGGACACATGTAGTGTCTGAGACGAGCCTGTCACGCCTTGCACCTCCTTTTTGGGGCACGCCCCACCCCCATCCTTTCATTATACTCCATGAATGCCATTTCTGTTTTTATAAAAATAGAATTTCCTCTGACCAAAGCAAATATTTAGTTTCCCCTTGGAATACAATGGCTTTGTGTTCTAACATGAAAATGTATATGTGCCCTCCTAGCGGCTACAGTAAGCCGGAGGTGAATTACGAATGAGGGTTGATACCATTTAACAGTCGTAGCCCATGACAAGTAGTACATTATGAAATTGAGAGGCTTGTTAGGCAATTATAACTTTTGCGATGCTGTCTTATAACACACACTCATCCCTCTGTTCCCTCTAAACACTAGATGTTGGTCCAGTACAACAGTAAATTGTAGATTAGTGCCTGCCAGATGTGACCTCTGCAAATTTGCAGAATGAAAGAGCCTGACAAGGAGCAAAGATTGAAATTTAGCAATAAAGTTTCGAAAAAAAAGTGCTTGCGTGACTTAGGCGTGCGTGTGCTGTGTAGCTATTGGAATGTCTTAATTCCACACTCAATCAGGCTCTTTTCAATTTTAGATGGCTATTTAAACAGGAATTTTAATTTTGTTTTGCCTCGCTCTGTTAACTTCTCCCTTGTCTACATGGATCAAAAGAAGCCAGTAAAGATCTCTATGCATGCTGAATAATTGGGTTTTCGGGCTGGGGGGGGGTTGAGACAGAGTGGTTTTCAAAAAATGTATTGCGTAGGCAGGACAACACTTGCTGAGGCCAGAGAGATGGAAGATGGTTACAGATTATTTAGTTTTTTCACATTCATGTTCATTAGACTCTACCAGAGCACATTTCTGTATTGTTGCACACTTTCTTGGCTCTATTTTGAGCTATGCACATAGATATTGCTTTACATGACACAAAGTTTGGCTTTCACCATATTGAAC
>OMPJ01010453.1:25901-44210 GCA_900312935.1 Carapus acus
CACACACACACACACACACACACACACACACACACACACTCACACCCTGTACAGATTCAATCTCAGATTTGATTTTTTGATGATCAGTGTCTTTCTACTGTCAGCGCTAATCTGAATCAGAAATTCTATATCGATCCTTGAGGAAAATTTATAGATGAGCGTCGTCAGCTAACGTGGTATTATTCTTCCAGCAGTCGGTCTCCTCTCCATTTAATCTGAAGCAGCAACGCTTAATTGGGCATCTCGGCAAAACTGAGCTCACCTTTCGAGTGTGTGTGTGTGTGTGTGTGAGTGTGTGTGTGAGAGAGAGAGAGAGACAAAGCTGGACATTGATAGCCATTGTGAGCACGCATAAATGCACATTAGCCTACAATAACACGGCCCAGGACTTTGTGCCTCCCAGTAATACACCCTGAACATGAAAAGCTTTGGAGAAACCCAAATTGAAACAATTTCATGCCTGTCAGAAGTGTTGTAGATTATACCAACGTCGTGCTCTGTAAAATACAATATATTACAAAGGATACATTTAGGAGAGAAGGGGTGGCTGGAGAAAAGGCTGAGTGCTGAATTATTCATATCTGTGAAATTAATTTTGAACCCTTCCAGAGGGAAATCAGTGTTTGTATCTGATGTTGATTATAAAAATGTAATTCACAGTACAGTTTTGAATTATGATCAATCGTAGAGGTTGAAGTATAAAAATTGTTATTGGTGACCTTTTAAAAAATCCTTTAATGGTCCAGGAGTTCTGTCAAGGCTTAGGGTGGGTAGATTTTGTTTTATTTGCCAGTGTAAATATTCAAGAGTTATCTAAAGTTTTGACGACACTTTGTGTAATTTGCTTGTCGTCCTGGACAATTTTGTTTTTGGATTGATTGCTTTGGCCCACTACACTGTGTGCCTGTTTACCGTGGTGGGCTATTGAAAGGCCTGGGTCAGGACACCAGACCGCTGTCAACTGAGGTGGACAGACA
The DNA here is from genome assembly GCA_900312935.1 of Carapus acus. Classification (NCBI taxonomy): domain Eukaryota; kingdom Metazoa; phylum Chordata; class Actinopteri; order Ophidiiformes; family Carapidae; genus Carapus; species Carapus acus. The sequence goes on from OMPJ01010453.1 coordinate 26,879, forward strand.
CAATAGAAGCTCTCGTTCACATTGAAATTCTGAGAGGTGTCTGCCCAGAAAATGAGGGAAACCCTGCAGAATTTTGGTATGCGGCCTCCTAGTGCTGTCTTTTTTTTTTACGTGCGCCCAACAGATGATACTTTTGCTGGCCCATTAAGTGCAAAAGAGAGGCCAGAGACGGACGGGGGTCTCTTTTGTAAGCGACTGAAAGGAGAGATCTGTAGCAGCTGCGATGTTTTTCCCCACATGGGGGTGGTAGGTGCTGCAAGACGAAATGTATGTGACAAGCAAACACCCAAACAGTGAGTACTCATGTTGAGCTGCACAGGGGAACACATCTCAACACCAGCCAGACACCCGCTTACAGCACAGGGATTTGTTTAATTCCCCCCGTCCATCCATGTTTTTCCTGAGTCATGCTGGATCCAGTGGTATTTTTTCACCTCCTGGCTAAGATTTGTGGTAAAGAGTAAAGCATTCTCCCCTGTATTACATGGAATTTTCACTGATTTGTGCTGGGCTCAGGTTGAGATGAGAATTTACGTGTCAAAAAATAGACTTGCATTCATATCAGACTAGATGCCTGCTACTGTATGTGGCTTTATGTTTATCTGTCATTTCACTGGTGACGGACCTTCATCTATACTGCACAAACTTCCCTGGCAGTGGAAAACGTGTCTGTCTGTGGTGACCTGGTTAGTAGTTAATCTGAATTTGAAATTCCCTGTTGACTTCAGACTTCTGCCTCTGGCAATCATCAGAGGGGGACAATTGGGTCTGTCTTTGCGCCTACCAGCCCTAAATATTGGCTTTGTCTCTCAAATATCCCCCTAAAAAAGCCAGATCGCTGCCTCAACACAACTGGACAGTCACCTTTAATGATGATTTACTAGTTTTGGGCAGAATAATTCTTTTTTTCCCCCCTGCCCACAGATTTTTTTTAAAGTACGGATGACCTTTTTATCACACGAAGACAAACGACGGCGTTAAACCGGATTAACAGCCTGGTTCCCGGTAACACACACATTCTTAGTGGGCAAAGCCCCGCCGCTCGCTTTATAGCATTGGTCACATAGAACCAACGTTGAGAAAAACGCGGTGGTTGATTTGGGGACGGAGGTCGAAATCGGCCCTGCCTGGTGGCGACGTGACACGGCTGATGGTGTGATTTCGATTCTGAGATGAATAGGAGTATTATCTAGGCGGTATATTCCTGCCGCGGTTGGTTGGCGTAGATGCGTGACATACGGTATATTGTCTGCGGGGCGCTCGAGTCAAACTTGTGGTGCGCACCTACGAAACCCACCCAAACGTGGCCAAACGTCGGGGGTGGCGGGGCGGGGGTGTCCGATCGCGCCTCGACCGCCCTCGCTGACTGGCTGGACGCGCATATAGCGGCTCTTGTCCAGCTTGGCGTCCATGTCCAAGTCCGGGATTCTGCGCCGCAGTTCGGGGGGGGATGCATCACTCGGGCGCGATCGACCTCGCAGCCTGCCTGCGCGCATTCGTCAGTGTGGCTCCTCTGCGTTCCCTCATCTCACTTCATTGCATCGGAGTAGAAAAAGAGGGGAAAAATAAGTGTTTGTCTCTGCCGATCCCTATGCTGCGTTTCTCAACGCGTTTGCAGACGCAGTATGTGTGTGTAAGAGAGGTCTTGAGCAGCAAAAACCCAACGTAATTTTGTTGTAACACCTCAAAACGACGGGGAGAGGGACACCCTTGGTGAATGCGCAAGTGGATGTCACAAAGTCGAATGTAGGGATCGCATGAAAGAAGAATCCAGAGGAAAAGTGCTTTTTTTCTCCCTCCCTCTCTATTCGGGCAAACTGAGTCGAAGATGATTTGCAGCGCTCGGGGCTGCAGCCGAGGAGCCAGAGTGCTCATTTCAAGGAAAAGTTAATGCATCGCCGGGGATCTGCTGACGGCTGCGACCGTGTGGTCCACCCTCGCTGCGTGCGCTGGAATCGGGACGATTGATTTTCGTGTTATAAACGCCGAAAAGGGATGAAGAAGATGAGGAGGGGGAGACCCAATGACAACTACTGCTGTGACACCAGAAACTCGGCAGCATCTCCACTTAAGATTCTCCGGAGCAAAACGCAGGCAAAATGACACCATACCAGCCAAAAAAGGCACTTACCTCTACAAATAACCACGAAAAAGAGGGAAAGTAACAGGTATCCTCACTGATTTCACAATAAGGGGGGGAAAGTGATTATAATCCAATCCAAGACATCAATTGAGATCCTCCAAAAAGAAAAAAAAGTCCCCACTCATTCAGTAAACTGGAATTATCTAGTTTTTCTGTAGCAGCACTGGTATGTTTACTGGTGCCCATCAGAACACACACACACAGACACACATACACACACAATCTGTAGGCAGTGCAAGCACATCGGTGCATGGGTAGATCTCCATACAAATGTGGAGTTGTCTGCCTCTAGCTTTGCTTCAGTAGAGCGCTGATGTCATCCGGGGGCGGGGCCAGCTTCTCTCTCTCCCTCCCTCTCTGCCTCTCTCTGCCTCTCTCTGTCTCACTCTCTCTCTCTCTCTCTCTCTCTCTCTCTCTCTCTCTCTCTCTCTCTCTCTCTCCCTCCGTTTGCTTTTCTCCCGTTTGAGGGATGCGTTGAGAGGATGCAGTACCGGATAGATTCACTAGGGGGAGTGGAAGAAAGGGGAAAGGCACCATCATCCTTGTCGGGCGTCTGCACTTAGGAGAGCAAACAGTCATTGGGTGGAAAACAGGGTTGGCCGAGAACAGGAGGGAGAAAAAACAGTGCCTTTGTGTTGGTTTGAACGAGATGAGTTGACCAGGGTGTCTGAATCTTAAGAGTCTTATTCCACACCTCCACACACAGAGAGTTTATGTTCGAATGTGAGACTAATTTCAAGATCGAATGATTTGATTACATTCAACACGAGTACACATGCCTGGCGAAGATGTAAACAGAATGGTTGAGGTCTGAAGACAGCGACAGATTGTGTTTGTTTCACGTTGGTTGCCATATCGTCCTAAGATAATTGTTGTCAGAAAACAATGTCGTCTAAGTCTATATTGGCGTGCCGTTTTCATGTCTGATAAGCATATAATTTATGAATGTGTTAATGGGGGCTTATGTGCCATTTTGACAGAAATGGACTTGTTGCTTTTACTGGATTAGTGCTGTAGTACTGGCTGGAGATTACATGATTTTAAATGTAATTATTCGCACATATAAATGCTCATAAGGATTCTGAACATGAATTTCATCACCTGGCATATTTTCCCATAAGAAGATTAGGCAGCAAGACATGGATATTTAGCAGCGGAAAGACTCCCATTAATTCCAACCATCCGATTTCAGCGCAGACAACCACGTTTGCAATGAGTACGTACTCACAGTTTGTGTAGCTGTGACTGGGTACACAAGCGCTTTGAGTACATTGGCCCAAGGGTGAGGGAAAAAAAAGTGTGGCACGGACATGGGAAATTTCCCTCGCACACACCTGACTCACAAGCTCCTCCCGCTGCTCGCTTGACTCCGTTTAGTGTTTGGTTTCATGTTTAACCAAGCCAAATAGCCGCTTTGCTCCCTCAGAGACCAACATAGCCACAAGTCACCCTGTAGTCAAAGGGCTGCACCGCAGAGCTGACCCAGCAAACACTGTCCTGCGCTCATCTCCGCTGCTTCCCCCTCTGGCTGCCTGACATGGCAGACAGCGCAGCCCAGTGAACTAGGCAGCAGCAGAGCAGCTCAGGTCACCCTGTTGCCGTGCACAGGCCTGCTGTGTGGTCCAGAGGGTCTCGCTTCAGTGATAAGAAACAGCCTATAACATAATGTGTGCGGCTATGTGGTCAATAGCAAATGGCGATTATCTACATTACATGTCGTGGCAGGAATCCCAATTATCAGAATTTTGAATTATCCACTGTGTTGTCATTTCTTTCTTTTTTTTCTAATTCTTGTTTGAAATGTGATTAACTATACCATATTTTGATGAAATTTACTATCATTCAATACATTCTTTTTACTGGATTGAAAAGAAAAATCCAAATCCCCAGTATGAATCAATAACGCACAGCTCGGGCCATTCGTTGTATATATTTGGCATTTGTCTCTGTCATATGAATTTTTTAATAGTGTTATTGTATTGTTCCCTTTTCCTCATCAATGCACCAAATCAAATGCGTTGTAGTGTAAATAGTAACTTAACAACAGAGAAACCCTTCTCATTCGGACGCACAATTGGTCGAACTGCTGAATAGCTGAGGTGATGTTCTGAGGTCCCTGTTCTGCTCTATTCATCCCTGAGCCTTAACTCGACATAATTCCGATGGCATCATTAGGATGGTGACTACAAGACAAAAAGCGAGTGCCCCAGCGACCACTGGTGACCTCGCAGTCGATCATTTTACCGCAACAAAGCTAAGTGTTTCAATTCCAGCACGGCTACGTCGGCACATGATTAGGCCATGATTGTCGTCTAACTGGAGTGGCTAATTGAACAGACTCTTGAGTCTGGAGCATCTGCCCAAACTACTTGGAACTCCAGTGGAGGTTTTTCAGATTTGTTTGCCGTACAAGTGAAGTGCCTCACATTGTTGTTTGAAATACATCGCGTTTTGTGCGGTCGTATAATTTGCTACCCAGTTCCACGATCATCTATAGGCAAATAAGATCAAGAGATGGAGTTTTTTTTTCTTTAGCTGGCATTGGTCAATTTGTTCTGGCTCAGCCATTACGTGCTTTAAGTGAAACAGCTTTGTCGTGGACATCCCGTCTTGATCTTTGTCTTGTCCAAACGCAGGCAGCCCAGAAACCTGTGTCTGACCTCCCACTGGCTTCCTCTTCTAAATTGACTGCAGACACATCTGTCAGCAGCTGCTGATTGAGCCTCTCTCAGATGTACAAAGAGTCCCACTGGAGGACGATGGTGTCCGGTTTCTGTTATCCCAAGATGGAAGGGTGGGTGTGCGGGGTTCTGTTGCCTTGTTCATCTTCTTTTTAGGGGAGGCACCTCTCCTTCTCCATAGATTCACTCTGGACTGCCTGACTGTCTTCTGTGTATTTTTATAACTGACTGGTCCCAACCCGCTGCATTTTTTTTTGTTTGTATGTTTCTTTTTTGACACGGGACACTATATGAGTTTATTTGTTTGATTAAGCCTCGTGTTGGCTAGAATGTCCTATGGGTGTGTTGTCAACAGCTAGATGAGGATATGTGGATGGAATAATGTCTGATGTTACATTACACATTGTCCGAACCTCTATGTGTATCTCCATTTAGTGAATGTTCCACAAGACAATAAATTCTTTGTTTGCCTTTGCCTTGACCAAAAGTTGCCGCAGTAATCGATGCCCTGTATTCTCGCTGTCACACATACATATCTGTGCATCCTCCTTAAATTGTATTTTTTTCACTTTGTGTTCACCGGGACAGAGACAGCTTTTGTGAAACACAACATGCTGCTGAACTGCTCAGGGGCACGTAGAGAAAAAAAATGGGAGTCTGATTCTGTTCCTCTATGCATTCTTTTTTTCCTTGTTCTGAGGGGAATTCATTATTGATAGGCTTCCTGAATGTCCTGAATTCATTCCAAATTAAGGGATGGGGAGGCCATGTAAAATTATGCTACCAAAACCTCTGATTAGTTTTTTTCTCACCTTCTGCCTCATTATGTATATATCTTATCTTTTACCAGTAATCTGCTTCCGTGAGTCTTTCTTGTTCTCTCTGCTATCTTGGCAGTGAGCGCTTTTTGTTGCAGGATTTGTGGATGCGTGGTGGAAAGTCTTCTGTCTTGCGCTTTTTACATTTTTGATTTGTAGAGGACTGTGTATGATTGAGACTGAGACACTGTCGTTGGACTAGATGAGTGAGTTCTTGGTGTTTATCGGATGCTGATGTAGGCGTGGGTGAATGTTAATGAAGGAGTCGGCACGGTCGACAGTACTGTTGACGTGGAAGAGCTTTTGACCCATGACTTGAAGGCTAGCATTTCAATGCTGATGTCAGTGACATGAAACAGGCACAAGTCATGGCGGCGATCGCTCTCGGGCCACGCAGTGAGGGAATGGGTCTCCTCCTTTCTAATGCAGATACCAGATGTTAGAAGATGGGCAGACGCCTTCATCTTTGGGAACTGGGAGAGAAAGAGAGGAGCCAACAACAACAGAGGGTAAAGCGGCGTACATCCTGCTGCTTAGGCAAGGCCCAGGGGCCCCAGTCGGTGGTCATTTGGGTTGCTTGTTTGTGGAGGAATGACAAGGCATGCAAATAGCTCCGTCGGCTGTTTTTCCCCTCATCTTTTGTTATCTTTGGTTGTTTTTGTAGTCTCTCCTCTATTGGTTGGAGAGACGGAGGACCTAAGGGATGAGCGAGTTCAAGAAATGAAGGTAGAGGGGGGTAGGTGCTGACTTATCAACCCTGGGACCTCCCATAGGTTAATGACCCCCTCCCCTTCCCCCTACACGCACTCACACACACTCGCACACAATGCTCTGTGATCAGATTAGATAGAACACTCTCCCCCACTGGACTAATCAGCACAATAAAGGAGATAAAAGATACAATTACCATACAGTGTTTTCACAGGCCGGCATACATCTTGAATGTTGCTAATTGAGGTCCCACTCCTTTGCTTGAAAGTGGTTTACCATTCCAGCGCTAAACCTATAATTAGCCAACTTAGCATCTTTTCTCCAGCTTCAGTGAAATGGCAGCATTAATCTTTACGATGGACTTGATGCTTACGTTAAGTGGCCACAATGCTGAAAAAACAAACATGAAGGTCTCTAAATTCTGTAACTCTGCAACATTCCCACACTGTCTGGATGAAGTTTTAGTGATGTAGCCCATTGGGATTTAGTGTCTCATGAGAGGGTCAGTCAGCATTTAGAGCTCTGATCAGGAAGCCAAGGCTTGTGTTATCTAGTCGTGCAAAGATGTGGTTTGTTTCTTCAGATAAGATAAGATGGATTATACACCACCTCAAGGTCTCCAGTGCCCCCGTTGAGTGGAGTGCATACAGGAAGCAGGGATGTTGGATTAACAGGTTTTGGGGGTAGAGACAAGACCTTGTCACACTGACCTGCCGTTATCCTGATCAAAGCGTTCACTTATCAGCGTTGAATGGCAACTCAGACTTTGCTTACCCTCGCAAATGATCCCTTAAGAAAAACGAAAGCATAAATAAAAGGAATTATCAGGTACGAACAACATTGTTTTTCTATTTGTATCCAGAACACTCCATGAGCTCTCTTGAAATGTTTAATCCAGCAAGAGACGTTACATTACTCTCAGCCATCAATGCTTTCCAGCTACACAATGCTCCCCATTATCCTGTTTTTCACTTCAACACGCACAATTTTGTTTGGTTTGATGCATCAGAGTTCTATATTTGCAGTTGTTCAGGCCATTGTGAAAACAGGAGAGCCTTTGTTGGCATTACACTCAACCAGGCGCGTTTCTATGAAACACCTCCAATCATCCCTACATCAAGGAGACGTCTACGCTTTGCCGACTGACAGCGGTGATTTGGCAATCATCCTGACTGACTTGGGTATCAGATGTCTCTTTCCTCTTCAGCAGGGGCCACTTTCAAAGGCAGCCCCAAAGAAAGTGTTGATGGGCGAATAAAAGGACCATTTTAGGTGAGGGGACGTTTATGACTTAACTGAAAGAAGGCTTCTCAGACTGCCCGCCCACCTATTAGCGAGCGAATGTAAGGTGCTTGTGGTGGAGCTGCGAATAACATGGTTAGGTTGAACAGCCAGTAACAGGAGTAGGCCCTTTATTGCACATGGATGGGGTTTTTCTGTGTGCGTGCGTGTGTGCGTGCGTGTGTGTGAGAGAGAGAATGTGAGTGTGTGTTGGCTAGCAGGGCATCTAATGCATACCATTGGGAATGTTCTCCTTGAGGACTGTCCAGCACATCTTCACACACATTTGTAGGATTTGTTGACTAGATTAAAATTTCATTTAGTTTGGGGCTTTTCTAATCACAAGTTAAAGCAGCGAGATCTTGTATACTGCTTCACACCTTCATTTTCTGACCAAAATATTGAGATTGTTATTGTTTAACATGTCTTTCTAATATTAGCTATGTAAAGTAGATTCTGTTGGGCTGTTGTTGCACATAAAAAATGTTGTCCAGTTTAGTGGTTAAGTGACACGAGATACCTGAAATTCTAGAAAACATTAGAACAAAAGTCAGGATGTTGGACGCCTCCCCACCAGTTTGTCTCACTGACAATCACTTAATAGGAAAAAAACTGAACATCATGATGCAGGAAGGTGGATTAGAGTCCCACTGGAGGACGATGGCCTCTCTCAACATTGATTGCTGAGAGAAGCCATCGATTGGACTAGTTGATGCAAATATTTGTAATCAGGATTTGTTCAGTTGATATATCTCCCCTTCTCCTCTTAGTATCAGACTGGGACTTCATGGTGTCACGCGTTGTTTCTGTGTCACTTAATTCATTTCCAATCTGAAATTCATCTTCCCTCGTTTGTAAAGTACTGTTTAAGTTCTGCCAAATGTATTAAGTTCTCTAGATGAAGTCCGCTCCATAGTGCACCCCCCGCCCACGCCTCTCTCAGCATAGGAAAATCCCAGAGGAGCCTCCATTTAACCCCTCCGGATTAGTGCTCATGCCTACTTTAGCAATGGTAAAGGGGAAAAGGTCTCAGCACACTGAGTCAAAAGGGATTCTGGCCTGCTCCGTTGGCTTCCCACACAAAACCCAGCGCCGAAAAGAAAGTGAAGTTTTAACTCCAACTTGAGTAGTGCTGGGTTTTTTTTTTTTTTTGTGCTTAGCCTTCCTGTGCATTCAGAATGAATTACCAGACCAAAAACACAACCTTCTAGTAGAAACAATGTGTTCAATTGGAGCACCTGGAGCTCCCCTGGAATATTTTGCCTGCGTCAGTAGTTCCATTTTAAAGCTGAAAGAAGAGGAGGGTAATTATGTTTCCGTATCAGTGCTGTATAAAAATGCACACATTACATGTGCATTTGTTGACTGTTGTGTTTGGACACTGTTTACCTCGGGCCTTCTTTTATCCTCTATGCGCAGATGATTTGCCGATGCTTGGATATCAGCACAAACACAGCCTGGCGGTGTTTTTCTTGAGCATGTTTTTGTCTCTCCCCCTCTGCATTACTTGATTTTACTCTCCCTTCCTCCTCTCACTCCCAGTAAACACATTATTGACATTCTACTCTCATCTTTTTTGACTAAATTAGCAAACATTTTTCTGCTGCTACTTCACACCATTCCGGACCTGCCCAAGATAGCCTCAGTGCTACTACTTGGACATAGCGGAGGGGCATGGAGACGGTCCGGTGCCGTGTCCAAGGGCACGGCCGCTGTTGCGAGGCTCTCCCGTATGGCAATGCTCTGTGTGTTGACTTAAGTCCTCCGCTGACATTCCCTGGTGTTTGTCTTGTCTTTCATCATGGCTCCATTTGAACAAGAGGGAGCAACTGATAAAACACATGCTCTCGCTAACTCGGACTGCAGCGTGCACGCACACACACGAAAGGGCACACGTGCAGACACTGCTTTAGCAGCATAGGAACAGGTGAGGCTTCAAATAAGTCGTCGCTGTAAAGAAGCAGCTGTATTTTGTGTCTTCAGGATGAACGAGTGACATTGGCTTTTCATATTTTACTGCGGCAACAGCTGTGCATTTTGAAGATAAAAATTTATGGGACTAGGCCTCTTCAGTTTTCAGAATACAGCAGTTACTGTAGCTGTTTCTGAGTGTTAAGATGGTTTTGAAGGCATTAAATGTCTGAAATATCAGACGCCTTGTTATGTCTTTCATTTTGAAGGGGAAGGGAATGGGGGTGGAGGGGGGCAGCTGTCTTTTTACATTGGCCATGATTACTCTGAATATTTTTTTTCTGAGCACAAGAGTCTAATTCACAGCCTTGCGACACTTAGTTGTCGACCAGGAAGACGTGCTCCCTTGTAGCTGATTGCTGTCTGGTCTCCTGTATTGAAGGCTCCTCCTGCTGTCAAAGTTTCACGCCTGTTTGTGTCGCCCCAACGCTGTGAGGGGAGGAGCAGAGGAAGGCAGGGTGCAGCTTAAACAGTGACATCACAGCCACAGAAAGGGAGAGTGTGATCATCCACTGGTGGTTGTGAGTGGAGAAGTGAGGTTTTCAGCAACCAGGTGCAACGCACACCTGCATGCATGTGTTCCTTGCACCTCGCTTAATTAGAGTTCACTGTCCTACTAATGAATATTCTCTCCCTTGTCTCTCTCTCTCTGTCTTTCTCTCCCCCGTGTGCGTGTGTGTGTGTGTGTGTGTGTGTGTATGTGACTGGAAATGTGTGTGTGGGGGGGTCTATAGGCTCAATGGGGAATTATCCGACTTTCCCTGGAGATTTTCTCTCCCCTGCTCTGTTCATCCACAAGCACACACTTTTTTCCAAATTAGCAGTGCACTCAACAGCCACAGTTTTTCACAATTTTAATTGTCGTTGACAGACAGTACTTGTTGATAAAATTTGCAATATGTTTGTATGTGACATACACGGCCATGTCCCTACACTACGACTTACCTTAAACAAAATAAATGTCACACAATTCACTCCCTAGCTAGGACCCATTGAGCCCAGCCTTTCCCTGTTTTATTGCCTTTGTGCGGCCCTCTCCCTCTGACCGCCGCCAGCACCACCCACATCACATGAACAACTGACCTTGCCCTCCATGTTTAGCAAACTGTCTTCTTTGTTCTTTCGCTTGGTTTCCATGGTGACCCATCTTTGTCACCCCAAACAGCATGGATCTGTTATCTCCGTGGACCAAGCTGGCTTAGCTGGGAGTGTGTGGCTTCACAACTTCCAAAGAACATGTTAATGGTGCTCGAGAGATGGAGTGCACTTGGTAGCACAATGCTGTTGTGCCAGCTCTTCTCAGATTTTGTTGTGCCTTTGAGTTTGATTGATTTACTTTTTAGAGCGACATGACATCGTGTTCTGGGGGTAAGAGAAAACACAGCAGTAGTGAATATATGTTGGAGGTGGTTGGGGATTGCTGAGCTGCCTGCTTAGATATCAAGGTTCGCGTTTGTGAGGCAGGATTTTTGTTGTTTTGAGATAAGGTTTCGGAGCATACATAGCGGATTTAGCATCCCACTGCTTTGTCCATTTACTTACTGCCAGCGGGCCCTCTCATTTAAATCCGAGCCAACGGCACCCTACGTCTCCTCTGTGCAATGGCTATGTTAGCTATGACTGGATGCTTGACACACCACAGTCAACACTCCTATTGCGCAGTACTTCTGCTGGATTTTTGGGAATTGAGTGATGCAAACGTTTAAGGAAAAAAAAAAACAATATCTGGACCAGGTGCTGTTCACAATCTCTCACACATCCAGTAGCTACGAACAATGGACTGTGATTGTGAACGCTGCAACAATATGCTATAAGCACACATTTTGGATTTTCTTGATGAGTTTGAGTGCTTCAGCAACACCTTTAAATTTTGTCCTTTTGATTGTGCTTGCTGTGCCTGTGTAAATCCACCAGTCTGCATCTAAAGATTAACAATTTTTCATACCAGCTGGTTGACATTTTCAACATTTCGATTGTTTTACCTTTGCAAGTCTATTTTTGTCCTGATGATGGACTTGCCCGCACCATATGTGTGACTGTGATTTATTGTATAGCTGAAATTTGCAGACAAGTACAGTATTTCTTTTTGTTTTTCTGGCACCATTCTGTAAAGGCCATGCTACTTTTATAAATTGATTCAATGCATGAGATTGAACATCAGCACACATCTGACGTGGGGACGAAGGTGGGGGACAGCTATCTAGCCAGAACACAATCACAACAGTCAGAATGACATGTGGTATGGTGTGCCGTCGCATTCCTCCTGTTTTGAAGTCGCCCTAAGAGTTTTTTCAAACATAGGGAAGTAGTTCTGTCTGAAGCTTTCTCTGACCTTTTTGACTGAAATCCTGTGTTTGTATAAAATTCTGAAAATCAATTTCTGCACAATAGCGATTCAACTTCACTATCAAGTGGGCCAAATATGAAAATCACCGACGGGCTGTGGGTCAGCGTGAGGCGTTAGCAGCAGTGGGACGTGCAGGTCCACGCTGCTCTTTTTCATATCTCACACAATCGGCTTGCAGGTTGCTAGTTGAGTGGGTCTGATATGTAGTATAGAGTGTAATTAAAGAAGTTATCCGAACAATATCTAGTGTTTCGTCGGTGCTCTGGTATTTCATTTGTATTATATAATATCACTTTTATTGCAGTACAGGATGTGGAATGATATTTCAGCCGTGCAAATGGAAAAGCTACTGGACGATTGGATTATCTGCTCATTTATTGCATCATGTTTATAAAGAGAGTATCTGAGCCAACGCTGTGTCATTGCTTTCCCAAGTAAGACGTGCCTTTTCTTTTTCAGCGTCATCACAGTGAAGCGTTAAAATTCTCTGCTCTTGGTGTTGTTCTCTGCAAGATTAAGATTGAGCTGTCTTGACTTGTATTTACTGCAAATTGTCCTCTTAGCCTATTGTGACTGGGTTGTGCAGTTTCTGCATACAGAACATTTTTCCACACACTGCCTAAGGATTATGTATGGGACAAGCAGCATTTTATCGTAACTGCTGCATCCGTCTTTTTTCTTTTTTTGTTAGGATGAACACCTGCATAAAACCTCTTCAGGCGATAACACATTCCAATCGAAACAGTGTCTTTCCACCACACATTTGCTCAGTGAGAGTGACTAATTCTTTAGGAGTACTGTAGGCACTATATAAAATAAATACCCTTTTCAATAAATAACTACTCTTATATGGCCCCACATTTCCTATTACCTCCATGTTCACAGGCTTCTGTATGAATGCTGTGTCCCCTGCCATCTTCAAAAGCCAAGGTTTAAATTGCTTAATCACATTTTCTCACTGTATTTGCCACGGTACCAGCGGGCAGTACGGCACATGCAGAGCAGCTTAAGATGCTTTGGCCTTATATAGCCTGTTGTTTAAAGTAATGTGAATCCCTTTAATTGGAGTCCAGTGGAGACTCTCTTGGTGGACCCCTAAGTATTACCCCCTCGATTGACTTCAGGTCAGACAGGACAGTTTAAGGATTTGTGCGACGGCCCGGGGCAGTCAGGATTTATAAACCAAGCATTTCATTCCCTTTGGCAGCCAAACTAGGTGGAATATGTCGCAGTGCATCCATCCACATTTGGAATGTCACTGACTCTTGATCTCTTTCCCATCTCCATTTCTTCCCATTGAGGGTAATTTTTTCTATTTGTGTGGCTCAGAAATTCTCATGGCTCCACAAGCGGGGAAGTCTAACCCAGTTTCATCAAAACAGGGGCTTGCAAAATGGACAATCGACAGCAAGGTTGCACCATCTGAAACGCATGGCATGCGATAATGTGCCCTCTTAAGTGTGAGTCATACATTAAGAATGGGTAGGGATCTGGAGGTATTGTGAGCGGCTAAGCCTATTGTCTCAAAGCACAAAGTGGGCTGGGAAAAAGCATTGGTGAGTTGTTGGAACCCCTTCTGCTTCACCCCACAAGTTTGAGTCTCCCTGATCCACGGGTCTAATCCCCCTTTTCCCCAATCTAGCTCCTGTTCATTCATCCATCAGGTCTCGTCTTTTCTCCTGTGGACACTCATGCTTGCGTAGCATCATTAGCTGGGTCTCACTGCTGCCCTATCTTTAGCTCCCGGTAAAGTCCCTGTTGCTCTTTTTAGGAACAGGCACCATTTCCAATACCATTAAGTCTTTGGCTACTGGCCTGGAAAACTAATACCAGCATCTTAAGGGGGTTTTAATACTCCTGAGCAAAGATCCATGAAAACAGAGAAAATGCAATCCATGCCCCCCTCTCAGACAATTGCCTACATCTTTCTTTCTTTTTTTTTTTCTTTTTTAAAGGTAGAATAGAGTCTTCATTTTACATGATGGCTCGCACCACCATATAATTGTGGACCTCAAATAACTTAAGGTTTTTATCCGTCAAAGCAGAAATCATGCTCCAAGCACTCACTTCAGGATGTCCAAAACATTTAGCATTTTTTACATCACATGCAAATAGGAGTTCCTGACAACACCTGCCCAATGAGAATATTTCCCTCAACAAGCACCCTATCCCGCATTTATCCAGAGAAGCTGGATGTGTGGTTATGTATGGAGAACGTTTGATTTAAATGTTAGACACACATAAAAACATAGATGTGCAACACGTTAAATATTTTCAGTGTATACAAAGTGTTATTGAATAAATATAATGAATTTTTTGATCAGGATTTGCTTTGTAGGGTCATTTAAAGCACAAAGGCGAGAGCTTTCAAAGGTTCTTATTGCTAAATGGATAGATGTTCCTTCTACAATTTCTAGGACAATTAGGGTTGCAGCCAAGCATGATGTCCTCCACGCTTGCCTATTTGGTGTCACATTAAGCCTCTTAGAACCTCCGCATTTACACTCACTTCCTCTACCAATGTGTTTTAGTAGGATACCTTTTCATCCTTCACCACAGGCTGGGTTCATTAAATAACAGGTTGCCACCCAAATGAAAGGATAAGAAAGAAAAGGAAATGGGCTTGTTTCAGTTAATATTTAATTATCAGTCTTGAATGTACGTCTACAATGGGATCAGGATATTTTTGTAATACATATACCCACCCACCGTATCATCCCGTCTAAATTAAATCACAAAGCTTTTTAGTCGAAACTATTTCAAGCGCCGCTTTTGCGTGAAATTGTAGTGGTCCCAAGACCCTCTCATTCAATACCTGCTTAACACCACCTCACTGTTTTGAGAGGTCACACTTTCAGATCTTTGAAATGGATGGTGGAATGTGAATAGCTTGTTTGTATTGAAGGTGTGGTATGTTGTAACTTGGGTGGTTGGATTCACAATGTGATGTTAAAGATATGTGTGCAATTAAATAACTCAGGAAGTGAATCAGTGATTAAAGCTCGGGTCTTGAGAGAAATGTCAGTTTTAAAAAGAATAATCCTGCGTGAGTTGTAAATACATTTCCACTGAACACTAATTTTGGAAATTTGATAATTCACTGGCACAGGATAAAGATAGCACCCGAGAAACTGAAGAAGAGGAATCATAGTGAGGTGAGGATCAGCTGATATCACACCTCAAGATACAAAGTCGTCAAGATTATCTGTGGTCAGTGTTACAGCTCAGGTATATGTATGTATGTATGTATATATGTATATATATATATATATATATATATATATATATATATATATATATATATATATATATATTCCTTCTCACTCAGTGAGCCCTGCTGCTCATACACCGGTGAAGCTTATTTTTGGATTTGTACTGGCTAAAAGCCTACTGGGGGCAATGAAGCGGGAGGTGAAAAAGTCAGACAGAAATGAGGGGTAAGTTTAAGGAGACACTATCAGTAGTTTTAATTTGTATTTTGAACTGTCATTTTGTGCATCATGCACACATGGACAGCCAACGAAGAAATGCATATGATGCAGCTTTAAAGGTAACAGCAATCGATCTGGCCATCAAAGAAGGAAACGGGATGACTTTGCGTAAGCGCGGCGTCAATGAATCATTGGTGAGTTAAGCCAGTGTAAAAAGATGATAAAGGCTTTCAGTTTGTGTGTATATATATAAATTTATGAACAACACACTGTGAAATGGCCCAAGAGGATAGAATGGTCTTTTTTGGATGGCTTGTAAAAATGTCACAGTGGACACCAAATGTAACAAATGAAACAACAGCAATTGGAGTCAATGTTCCCCCACGACAAATGCTTGTTCATTTGTTCTCACAGGACAATGGCTCCATGTGTCAGTGCACCTCGATGATGGAAAACGACACATCACCTGGAGTATGTTTCTCCTTCATCCCCAGATTACTTTTGCAGAACGAGCAGTCCCTCTGTTTGTGTGTTCTGCAGAACACCAACGTGAAGCAACGGTGTTGGAACGGTTGGAATTATTAAGCCTTTTTGTTCCAAATCGCGATATAGACTGGAAAGTATGTTTTGATATCCCAGTCTGGAAAAGCACTTTTTGGCAGCATCTGTTATCAGAAATCCTGCTGTATTTCCCCCAATATTATCAGATTCTGGTTGTACATTGAAAAATGTTGGCAGCATACTCAATGGTCCTATTTGTCTCCTGTGGCAGTATCCTTAAGACATCATCAGAAAAGCTGCATTCACAAACGGCGGAATTGACCGATGTTTAACGAGAGAGTGACTTCACCTAGAGCGGGACAAGACTGATGAGCACGGGCGAGCGAGCTTCCCGTTGAAACCCACTGATCTATGGAATTATCTAGGATTTTCTGAAGTGAACATCCTTCCCCTGTCCTGCTAAACAAATAACTGTCGTTTCATTTTTCATGTGCTGGCCCTCTTGCTCCCTTACGAGGCAACCCATTTCCTGGCCGTACACATTGCTGCTTCCTGTTCCCTCGCTTAGAGCGAACAGTTCTGTGTCACTGTTAGACCCACGATGATATGATCTTACAGAAAGCTACAAAGCTACAAGAGCAAGACTAACAAATGAGGCCAGATTTTAAATCAGGTTTGGAAAACAACACACACAACGGCACAATCCAACTCAATCAATTTGAGTTTGATATCCCCCCTTATTTGGACTTGTGCTGCGTCCAGTTGTTTACCTCCGGTCTTCAGATTTGTTGCATGTGAACACCAGTGGTGCAGATGACCAAACAGCTGATGCTATTAACAAATGCAGTGAAAAGGATTGTTACCATCAAATTCAGCAATAGTTTAGACCGACAGAATGTGTCTGTCCAGTCCAGTGTTTTTACGATTCCAGTCTCTGAAGTCATGATAATACTTAGGTTACCCCGTTATCAGTTTTCACATTTAATATACTACTTGCAATATTACTTCTGACTGTTATACTACTCACGGCTAAGAGAGGAGAAATTTTAAACTCTGTCGACAGGATGAACATAAATGGATGTTTATGGTATGAATGTTTAACACGAAAAAGAAAAGCTGCATGGTAACTGAGGGTGGGACGCTTTTCTTTGGCCTGCTGTGCAGTGCAACACCATTTGAGGCAGTCGGTAGGGACAGGATGGTGCCGCGACAGTCCAGATGGGCCGAGCTGCCTCTGCTCTGAGGCACAAGGCCTATTTGGAGCCTAAACAGATGCTGCTCTTTAAATGAGACTTCTGACATTAACAGCAGTTAGTGTGCTCCTGTGAGGCTTCAGTTTACAGCTGTTCTGAGGCTATTTCTTCCTTTAATTGGGATTGAAGTGATCATAGATTACATCAGTGGAGTAGGAGACACTGCTGGCCAATGGGCTGCCATGATGTGACCCC
>OMPJ01010453.1:44230-67717 GCA_900312935.1 Carapus acus
TCTGCTTGTCCTCTAAGCGGTTGGCTTCAAAACAGCCTCCCATTTAATCAGCCTTCCATATGGAGAATTAACCCTCACAGACTAAGCTAATGATGACTGTATGAGCGACAAATGTCTGTGAAGATTTCGCCGGAAAACACTTGTTTTTCCCTGTGTGTGTGTTGGGCACAGGCGGATAAATGATGAGGCTATTTTCAAAACATTATTACTGCTGTTACATCTCTTTTTTGAGATTCTGTCGTGGGAGTGCAGTGGGGGGTTGGTGGTGGAGAGTGTGGAACGACATAAAATAAATGAATATCATTTTTCTCAAAGGTAGTACACCATCTGTCTAGGCCTGGTTGCAATTTCTACCACCTAGCTGGGAATACCATATTTTCAGGAGACAATACCTTTGTCGGTAAATGGGTACCATATACCCGTGAGACTGCACTTGCACATGCAAGATTGACAAATGGCTGTTTACTCAATTGAAATGCGTGATGGGAGAAAATGGAATTTTGCTAACTGAGGAGAGGCAATGTAACACCACTTCCCAAGCAGACCACAAAGTGTTTTTGTACACACGTCGCTCGACTGCAAGGGATCAGACTTGGTCGGTGTAACACACATCAGTCGAGGTCGTAAAATAGGTGTTTGTACTCACTAAATAGGATGGGGGGGCGACCTGACAGGACATCCAATCCCATTAGTTCAGAGTTCCAGACCCCTTCGTCAATTACATACACATGCGGCTCCCCGACCGGGGAACGTGTGAACACAGCGGGTAACGCCGGCCATGGAGCCAGCGAAATGGGACCAATCCATTTCATTTAAGAACTAGGCGCTCAGAAAGGTTAATCCTTGCGCTGCTTGCATGGGGCTCGAATTTCAACAGGACTGCTTGAATAAATGTTATCTCTCTTTCCCTCTGCTTCTCTCTCTTACTGTCTTTATCCCTCGGTCTCCCCATAATTTCGACTGAGGAAATGCCACATCCAGTGTGTAACAAGTATGAGCTTGCATTCAGCATTCCCGGCGAATGCAGGATTCCATGCCGACCTGCTGCATCCACCATCTGATCCCACTGAAGATGGGGGGATTAAACTATCATCCGCTGCTCGCTGCTGCATGATGCATCCACTCTGTCAATGCATAAATACACTTGGGTGGGCAGGATTCACTCAGCACCTGCAGTTACAAAAATAATGCTTGTCTTGACACTGATGAACAGCTTTGAGGAATTGAGCTTCTCAGATACTGTCCAAGCCATTTTCCCTCCCAACGAGAATGTTGGACAAAGGATTAGACAATATTATGGATCCATATGTGATTTTCACGGCACTGTCCACTGTGGGCATTTTGAATTTTTTGGTGCAAGAGTTTTTCTGATCTGCAATTTCACTGATGGAAGATTCCGTGAGAATTCTCTCCTTCCTCGCCAGGCGGAGGCAAATTATCGGTACCCAAATTGAATTTCAGCAGTGGCTTTTGGTGGGATGGTTTCTTCTAACAGTGCCTGCAACGTGCTACAAACTGGCCATGCAGAGTTGATAGAGCAGCTGTGAGAATCGTTTCAATGACAAGCTCCCCGTTTCAATTCCCTCAGTGAGAAATTGTCTGAAGATGTAGATTCAACAGTCAGTAATTACTCTTTTGGGAGTGCTGGAAGACGAACTTCACCCTCTCCCCTCAACATTCGTGTCCTCTTCCTGTATTAGCAACACTTTTTGCAGGATTAAGCCACCAGACATCTGGATCATTTCAAATGGTGGTTGCTGCAGCTGTTAAATCAGTCGGCATTTTGTCGTATTCTCCCACAGGTGCTGGGTCCTGTAATGGCCCGCCATCAGTTGCTGTGGCTTGGGACTTATCAAATGACAGCTTTTACTGTCATTTACCCAATGTGAATGCTATTTTGTTGGCAGTCAAAAAAACAAAACGGTTCTTCACTGTATTTCTGAACACATTTGGCTCAATTCAGTACAGTTTTATTTCTAATTCCTATATTCCTAATCATGACAGAAGTTATTTCAAGGCGCAAGATGGAGCAGGTACATCTCCTCAACTTATAAATATTCAAACTCTATAAGATTTACATACAGAGACCCACCATTTCCACCATTAGTGCACACTTGGCAACAGTGGCAAGGAAAACTCCCCTTTAATGGGCAGAAACCTCGGGTAGACCCAGACTGTGAGCGGCCATCTGCCTCAACCGCTTGGGTGGAGAGAGACAGAGACAGGTATAAAGACGCACAGCAGTAATCAACAGCAGTGGCTAGATAGATTGAATTTAGCATGCATAAAGAATATGTAGGTACGTCTGAAGCTAAGCATAGCATGCCGATGAGGAGCAGGACCCGGACATTTGGCGGTCCGTCATCACTGGTAATGTTCCAGCTGCACTGGACACAAAGATTCCGTGGGAGAAGCTGAATTAGTAACAATTAGTAACACATCTGTTGCTTTGCTTCCATCACTGAGATATTTTGTCAGCATCTGTGTTGTTGCCGAGGCTTTATTAGAGGCCCCTTAAAGAGCAAATTCCACCACACTCCTGTACCTGATTCGCACACCTATTATTATGATTAGGTGGGTAGGTACTTTATTGATCTATTGATCCAGGACATTTAAAGTGCCAGCAGCCCAAGGAACATTGCAGAAACGAAGGTAGGAAAAGAAGAGAGCAGGGAAGATAGCCGTGTAATAGCTGTGTGGTTGCAGGATAGGAAGTACCAGGTACAATACCAGAGGTAGTAGCTAGACTCAAGTGACAATTGTACAACTAGCTGTGGACATAGCGAATGAAACGTTTCATTTCACAAGAAATGCAAATGCACATAGCTCCTCTCATGGCTGAGCTATTTATTTAATCTATCCCTCAGTTTGATTACCACCATTTGACAAGTCAATGTCAAACAATAAAGCCACATACATGCATGGGACAGTTGCTGGAGGATTTCTTTGTTTTCGGAGGTACATTAAAGCATTTAGAGTCTGCAATGAAATATCAATTATTCAGTTTATTCATTTATGTATCTATGTATTTGATATTTGATTATTAATTTAATTTTCCTTTTGAGTCATTAGGTAGATGTATTTTTTCATAACGTAACAAACTGATGTAAACTGTGCTTCTTCCATCAATGCATGAATTGCTGGAATTGCTGCACAACCAATGTCCCAAACTCAATGTTAATCTGCAGTTTTTATTATTTCTAGACAAATGTGGTGGCAGATTCATTAAAGTGCACTGATTTACACCACCTCAGTAATTCACTTTTACCTGCATTGCTGCCCAGTCCATTTAGGCCATCCATCCATCTCACCAAATTGCTGTATAATTCAGAATGCTTTCACAAACTTGGGCTTCACTTTTCTCTCCTCTCCATCCTCCACTCACACTTATTTTGTAGAGCCACAGTAAAGGACCCTCACTGCACAAAGTAGACCACGTCTTGGCTGACATGGAAAACAGGCTGATGGTCTCAAATAGAGGTCAAACACATACTTCCGTCTTTACAAGGCTCTGAACATTTTTTTCCACTATGAAATGGTTTCGGTCAAATGTGGGAGTGACACTTGATATCTTGCCTTCAATGTTTGCTGCTTGCCTTATAAACTGAGCAACCCAGCCAGAAGTCCTCTGTGTTTGTGCAGAAACACTTGGGACCGGTCTCCACACATACCCCCTGATTGGTGGGTGACAGGTGAGAGTAGCCAAGGTTAATTCTCGAAAAAGGATATCGTAGTGCTGTGGCACCCAATGCATTTCAAATGACGTGTCCTTGGGATGCAAGGTTGCTGCTTACACCTTGGCTGGTTGGCGGAATCGGCCTGTATAACTGTGGATGTTATTGAAGGGATCCGACGATGAAGAGGTCTTGTTGGGTTGTGTGATAGGCATTTGGCTGTAGATGCGTGCGTCTGTATGTGGTTAGAGTTCTGTCTGCCCTTGATGCCACCGTTGAATTTGACAAAGCGTCTTGTATTTGGTGGCTATTGCCTTTTATTCATACTGTAATTGCCACTGCTTTTGTGTTCCCCACAAAAGCAACATCCTTTTTGCATTACAAAGGCGCCACAGTGATTTACCAATATGCCGCACTGAGGAATCTTTTTCAGCCATATTGCATATTGGCAAATGGTAACATGGTGCAGGTTCTTATATCTTTGTCGTGGCTGCTATAATCGATGTTAGCCCCAGTGATACCAGCAACTCTATTGAATCTTTGCTCCTGTCACATCTGTGAGCCCCCACACATTCATTTTACTCTAGCTGTCGTTAAGATGATTTCATTTGCCCGCGAAATGTCACTGGCTTTTTGATCTTTCTGTAATAAAATGAGTATAGAGTGATACTTGAAGTAACACAATTGTCTGCCTTAAGTGGCTTTTACCACAGTACATCCTACATCTTTACACTGAAAAGGTTAAAGTTGGCCTGTGTGACCACACCATCCTTCAAATGAATTAGGTTTAACAACAACGATGACAGAAGGTGTCACAACGTAACCAGTGTCATACCTGTGTCAGAATGCTCACACAAATGGTGTGAACACCCTTTACGGCTAATGAACGGTCAGATCACAGCATTTTTTGTTGGATAATTTCGGTTTTCCGGAACTGAACTGCAGGAATCCCTCGCGGAGCTTAAGCGCTATGCTAAAATCGCACCAGGCTGGCGCCTGACAGGGGGCTCTCTAGAGGATAGCTAGCTGAAGCAGAGGCGAGGCAGACGGGGATAACCCAACCAAAGACTCCATCGCTTGATTAGCAATGGAGAGCTAACTATCCCGAACTTACAGTTTGCATCTCCCTGTGTTATGTTTCACCACTGCACCATGTACCTTGTACTATCTAAACTGTTCTATTTTAGATAGCATTTTGTCTCTTTTCCCTCCTATATCGATAACTTCCAATGCCCCGCACAAGAATTCCATTGTGTCTGGACTCCCGTACCATGAACAAATGGCAAATGAAAAAATCCTTGAAAGCTCAATTTACACTCTGACTGCAGCATTGATGATTATAATGTTTAGTCATCTAGACATTTTACCCTCCAATTAATGCGCACAGCATGTGGAAGTACAATTCTGAGTATAACAATTTAAACATGGATGCATCTCCAAGTGTTTTCCACCACGATGTACGACCCTGCAAGAGGCCTCCAAGCTGTACGTCATTCAAACAGCCAATACAAAGTTGCTCCGGTGAACACATTTGCAACCCATGCTGCAATAGGTGTATTATTGACAGCGCTGTCTCAGAATTCCTTCCGAAAATTTTCAAAATAGATTGCATCACTGTTTGCGGAAACTGAAATTTGCCGTCATAGTTGCAAACACAGAGAAAAGATGGATAGATGGATTGATAGAAATATAGATTGTAATGCTCTCACTTCACATTTCACATTTGTGCAGCTCCGCACTCACTCTTAGACGTTGAGTCTGATATTCAAGAGTAGACGAGATGTGCTATATCTTCCAGTGAATCGTTTGTTTTGAAGTGTTTAAGTGGTTTGTAATCAATTCAGCGTTTATCCTATTGTAAATTCTTGAACCCATTGCAAAAAGGTTTTCAATCATTAACACAGAAGGTTTCAGTTGTATGAGGATATAGCTTAAATTCATTTGGCGGGAATGTGCCCTAGCACGTGAGTGACAACCCTTGGAACATGCCATTTAGCATTGACGTGCCAGACACAGTCTAACTCGCATGCTTGTGTCTGATTGGTCAGCATGAAGTGGCCATCTTGACTCCACTCACACCCTCCCTTTGTCACGACAGTAACACAGGAACACTAAAGCTCACAGTCTCATCCAAAGTTGGTTTGGTGTGGTTAGACCCAAACCAGGCTGTTTGCCTTTGGCCATTACCGATATTCTTTGTCTGCTCACTCCCACCAGTGGACGTGAACTGTTGACTCAGTGCCATTTAAGAGGAAGATGTATAAGCGTTTTGCTGTGCTTTTCTGTCAAATCTCTCGTCTGTCTGTGCTGGCAGTTGTCACTGAAGTCTTCCTGTTGGGAGAGCCAGCAGCAGGATATTTACTCGGCAGCAGAGAGTCAAACCAACACCGCTGCTTTTATATTCTACATCGTAATCATAGCACATTATTTTCGTCGGGATGTCTGAGTGGGGAAAATGGCACATCAACCTTGCATTTTTGTCATAAACCAACAATAACGTTCCAATAGTGGCACATGTTGAGGTTCAGCAATGAGGTAAAAAGCTTGGAGGCCAGCCAATTGCCGCAGTTACGCAGCATTGCAGTGTTGGGGAGTCGGATGTAATATCGTTTAGAGATTTAACCATCGTCAGTCTGTTCTCATTAAGTGTCCCTGAGACAACCGCAAAGTGCCCGCCAATATGTCTGCCAGTCTTATGATTCAGTGTGGCCTTCCAGGGAAATTAGATAGGCACTCTCTCTCTCAAAAAAAAGGAAGAGAGAAGAAAAAAACTTTTTTTTTGATATCAAGTGACAGGTAAAGGCTTGATGGCAAGCCCTGAGATACATTTCCTGCATACCATTTACTGCATTTATGTCAGCCAGGTGGAAGGTTAGTCCTGGAGTGAACAAATTGCGTCTGCGTGTTTAACTTGATGTGGAGCAGAGTGATGGATTGTATGAACTCAACTGACACGCAGATTATTCCCAAAGCGCAGCAATTCCCAGGAACAACTGCAAACTGCAGTGCTCAAGACTGGGCAAGTCAGTGGAAAGAACGAATGGAAGAATTAAATCATGTTTTATTCAAGCTCAGACTTATCCAGTGACACCGCCAAGAAGAAAACACTGCCCATCTGATTGTATGGTTCTAATGGTTGGAGTGAGGTGTTTTACAATTTCTCAGTATGCATTTTCAAATTTCGGCAAGAAACTGAACTAGCTTGGCATTTTGTCACAACAAAGGGACAGAAAATAGTAATAAGCAGGTATCCTTTCAAAACGCTCTGAAATGCACTGATGTCAAAATCAATAGTACATAATTTTTGGTACACCTGCTGAATGTCCTCTCAGCTTGTGTGAAAAAAAAAATAGTGCTAGCTTTCGGGTTACCAAATTGAACAGTAGAGAGGAAATTCACAGATGATGTCAGTGCACTGATATCATTCATCCAAACAGACACGACGACGTGCGTTCGTAGGAATCCAGTTGACCATGATTAGCTGACTCTCCACAAGGCAGCCTTTGTGGCCGTCAACAACTTCAATTGTGGAGCTGTCACAACTGTCTTTTCATTGTGAAAACATGTACACTTTACTTAGTAGATCATCTCTCATCCGAGGAAGATTAGTCTCTTTGTGCTTCCATTGAACATGCGGGTGTATTGACAGTTAATACACTTGATACTGAGGTTACTGTTGAAGTGTTACACT
Source organism: Carapus acus (assembly GCA_900312935.1). NCBI lineage: Eukaryota > Metazoa > Chordata > Actinopteri > Ophidiiformes > Carapidae > Carapus > Carapus acus. The sequence continues at coordinate 51,596 of OMPJ01010453.1, forward strand.
GGTATTACCGTTTGTTGAAGGAGTGTTTTTGCCTTGATCAAAAATGGCGGGTTTTGTGGTAGACAGCTAGCATACAGGCAACAGACTGAAATTTGCTTTCCCTCCCACAATAACCTGAGTAACATATATAATAACACACAGAGCAGCTCCAGACGCAGCACTCCTCACACCTCACCTCAACACCTGTGTTGACGTGATCAAATAGACGCTAGTGGGAAAGGCTTCTCTTAAGTGCATGATAAGTGCATTTTGCAAAGGAAGTAAGAGAAGTTAAAATACATTTAGGGTAAAAAACGATGTGGTACTCTATCTTAATACAATGTTATCTGATGCACTTAGACTATTAGGACTTTACTTTTGAGTCTTTGATCACTCTCTTGCCTGTGTATTGTGAGATCCTCTGTGAGTGGGTGTGTTTTTTACTGGGAATTATTTTTTTCTTTTTTTTCAATATCATTTTAACAGTGATGATTTATTACCTCTTTGCCTGCAACTGATAATGTTCAATTTAATGCTTTCTTGCCCTTCCGACTTGAAATAGGAAGCCCTTCTACATAACTCTGGATATTGAGGCACACTGCCTGCCTGCCTGCTAAGCTTTGGCTGGGCGACTGAAGGCCCATGCAGGGTTTTCTTCCTTGCCATGCCAGTTCGGGCCTGATCACCAGTAAAGAAATATGGCTGCAGTAATCTGAGGCAATATATCCTGAAATGTGACTGGGAAAAATCCATAACATGCAGCTGCTGGCCCAAATTCTGCCCGAGCTCCACGACCCGGTGAAGCTTGCAGATAAGCAATTTCATCGAGAGTATTTCAGCCCCTCCTCCGAGTTGACTCATCTGCACAGGAGATATAATAAGTCAGAATATCCATCCCCGTTGAAGTGCCATTTTCACACAGACTGGCTTTTGCAATTCTGCACAGCCTTTCTCATAATGCACTTGCACGAATGCAGTCGATGTCAGTGATCACTGTCAAAGTCTTGGGGTACCTCTACTGTTGAAGCCATATTGCCATACAGCTCTGTCTTTAATGTATTCAATTCTTTTGCAAAACGCACGGTTACAGACTACCAAACTTAATGCTTTATCTATAATGGTAAAGGTCTTATTTGGTAGAGCTGGCTTAATTCAGTGTCACAGAGATACACAGGTGAGGTAAGACTTCAACAACTTCATTTAAACGCTTGAGCCCAATCCACTGTTTTTCCTGCCTTTTCTCTGTATTTTGCTGTCCAAGGTTACTAGTATGGGTCTCGGCAACACCTGAAAATAATGAAATATTTTAACACAAAGAAAGTTGCTGTCTACCTTCAACAATTGTTGATGTTGACTCTCCCTCTGTGTCGACCTGAGACAAAATACAAATTCCCACTTTGCGCAGCCCACCTACGGCTTTATTTTCCTGTAATTTCTCCAAGCGTTGTTGTTGGAATTGGAGGTTGAGCAGATGCAGGTGGATGTATATTTATGAGGGCGATGTGTATTTCAGGGAGAAAGAACTGTTGTGAAAGGTGACCTTGTTAGATAAAAGGAGGGCTTGGAAGCCAAATGATGAAAGAGAATGGGATCATCGTGGGCTCATTAATGTGGATTTGAAGGTCAGGTAATTATAACAATAGATGTGTGGGCTGGCTTTGGCATCTGGTATTGTTGCTTTGTTATGAAGGTGACAAGCCTGCCAAGGAAAGGGATTAATCACTGTGACACCAGCCTGTTGTCACATTGATACATTCAGACATCATCGGACTAATGCTGCAGTTCTTGAAACAAGCTGGAAAGACTGCATAATTTCAGCCCTCAAGGCTTTAGGGCTGCTACTGTTAGGAATATGAATTAACATAAAATTCCATTCCACGGTCATTTTAAGAGTTGCCTAAATCAATCGACATAGCATTGACATAATAGTGACACAAGGAACCCTTGTTGACAGGTCATTTGGAGGAAAATGAAAAGCGGCTAAACTGACATTGTAAAACACAGCGTTGACAACTTGAATGTAACTTACAGTACTCGAGTGTGGTGCACCTGCGGTGTTGTCGCGGCGTGCAGTCTGAGTTGCCAGCTCTCCTCCATGTAAATTTTCATAGCCGTCCAACTCCAGTGAAGGCTTATGAGCAGGCTGATTTAGTTTCAGGATTATCTGGGGTAAAACAAGGGAGGCCGGTTTACGTATGACGAAATAGACTGGCAGCAAAAATCTTGCATATTTTCATCTAACATGTTATTCCTTATGGTGTTTTACATGTTTCTGGGTCCAATTTTACTCACACTGTTGCTAGAAAACCAGCAAACACATCTGTTTGCCACTCCTAATTTATCACTTCATTTATTCCCAACGGACTTGTTTAAACGCGTACGGGATCGCTTATTTTGAAAGATGGTTGCCTTTTTTAGCACTCCACGTGTAGAGTACTCCGTGTTACAACAGGATTAGCCCAATTTGTTTCTGTTATGATTAATAAAGCTTTGCAATAAATCACACAGTATGGCACACTGTTTATAAAGACAGCAACGTATAGCGCAATCTCATGTGATTTGAATGAGATTAGCTGTAGTGGTGTGTACATTTTGCTGGTACTGATACAAATTTTGGTGATTAAGACGGGTGATCGTCAAATTGCTAAATCTGGTTGAAGTTGAATGGTGTCTTTAAATGCTTTTCTGTTTTTCCTTTTGGACTCTAGTTAAAATCCGCAATACAAATGAAAACATCTTCCCCTCACATTGTAATGTCCTGGTTATTTTCTTGAAGTGCATAAATTGTCACTGGCTGCTTGTGAGGATCTGTGAGTGTGAACTCCCTGCTGTTGCTGCTGAGTCATGTGACAAGACGTCATCAAAGCGCAAAAAAGGGAGGAGGGACAAAGTGACAAAACATAACCATCCATTTGACATGGACATCCGACTAGATCGCTACCAACTGTCAATTAACACTATCGATCACGGTTTGGTTTGGTTCGATCCGCCTACCATCACGCTGTAGCTGAAACATAGCATCAGCGGCATCTAATGAAATACATCACAATGTTATTATTTTCACTGAAGTACAAGGACAGCTTTTAGAAATAGTTACGTGACAGGTACTGAAACACTGTAATCCTGCCCGTCAACGGACGCCTTGTGTGGTTTTCTTTTAGACTATTTCACATCGAGCAAACTAATTTCTGTGCAGGCAGGTCTAGTCAAGTTTGTTTTTGTTAAGTCTCACTGTCGTCTCACATGGACCCATAGTTTGCTTCAGAGATTAAAGGCTTATGCATTGAACGCGAGGAGAAGAGGTAAGAGGTGAATGTCAGAAAACTATGAGAGTTTACAGTAATCAATCGAACTGCACCCTGTCCGGACACACTTGTGAGGTACATGATTATTTTGGCCGTGCTTCATCACTGTCTACCACAAATCAGCCAGAACTGAAGGCGACCTATGCCTGCACCAGTGGAATCTTGAAGAGCAAAAACACAAACCAGATTGTTCCAGCGAGGCAGCTTGTGTGTAAATAAGAGATGCTTCTCTTGCCTCTGTCCTCTATCCCACAAATGGTGACTCATCGAAGCTCTTCTTAGTTTGTGTGATTCCAAGCACATCCTTCAAGTAAGAGAACAAAGGTGTTGTCTTTAAAAGTTACAGTGGTCTCTACCCACACAAAATGTTCGATATCAAATCCTCATGGGAGTTCTTTGAGTTCTCATAGCGTGTGCGTCGGTGCTTGTGAACGCGTTGCAAGTGTGAACTAGCTCAGTCAGAAAGGCTTATTAGGGCGGTGAGTGGAGTTGAAACGTTTGTATATAGGCTGACGGGCCTTATTCTGTTGCTAAAGCGTCCTCACCTGACTGATCCTCTGAGCATTGACGCTCTGAGCCGACACGGTACACATCAGAATGTACATGAGCATGACCATTTAACAGCTGTGGACTTTATGGATCCTTTTTTTGTCCAAACTTGAGCAGATCCCCAGTTGAACAGTCGGTTGAGTCAATTGTTATGATATGAGAGCATAATGTTGTTACAAAGGACAGCAATGTTGACCCACTTACACTCGTTTGAAATAAATTTGATCGCTCTCTGAATAATATCTTAATTACCCCCAGTCTCTCATTTTGATTTATTTTCTTGGGAGCTAATTGTTTCAGTCTTAATTCAATTTACCCCAACATTTGTGAAATTGAATGAATTCCCCTGGAAAACGCATTCTATGGGAGAATTGTGTGAGTTTGAATGTGAGTTTCTGTCACATGTGTGGCATCAGTTAAGTAACATGCCAACCCAGTATGCATTTGATCAACGTCCTTCATGAAAACAGCCGCATAGAATCAACAAAAGCATAGTTGGATACATAACAGCGGAGGCAATGGTCAGCGTGATGTACAGATCTATGTGTTTGTGTGTGTGTGTGTGTGTGTACGTGGTCGCGCTTGAGCCTGTGGGCGCATGCGCACTTAAACGTTGTCATTCATCCTCCTCCAGGTCGTCCTTTTTAACAGAGAAACCAACATTAATATTCTAGTGACTCACTTCCCCATCGCAATGTTTAGAACACTGTGATTTCAATTGTCATTTCAAAGGCAGAAGGCAAGGGAATTGAGAAAGCCGGCTTTCAGTCTCTGGCACTCCTCCTCCTTCTCAATGACTGACAACCCAAAGGGGATGACAAAAAACAAACAGACTTGAAGGCACATGGCTACAAAGTTCTCAACAAACTCACAGATGCATCTGCTGATTTGCTGTGAGTCTGAATCATGCATTCATACTGTCATTCCTTACTTCTTATGTTTCAAGTAGCACAGTTAAGTACATTTTGGAAAAAAAAGAAACCCTTACATGACCAGATTTTGTGGTTCTTTCTGGTGCACTTTGGAAATTGTAGGTCATCATCTTATGTTTGGATTTTCTTTCAGTAATATGTCATTCAGAATTATGAAATGTCCGCCGAGGCATCTTTTAGGGCAGAGTTGCAGCAGAAAAGGAAATGGATTGTACTTAGCCACCCTCCTCCTGAAAGTGCTGCATCAAGACGTCATCTATTCACATACTGATGGAAAGGGCACGCCATGCCAAGTTGCACTTTGTCCTCTTCAACAGCCCTGCTACAGGCTGTCCACGAGGAGCGCAGCTAACGGCAAGAAGAAACCCTCCAATCTATGTGTAGAATCATGCAGTTCCCTCAAACGCCAGCCTGGCTATCTTTAGCGATCTTGTCATCCCTCCCCACACACGATTGCCCCTCCTCTGGTTTGACTCCTCACTTGGAGGGGAAATCCGGCTTGTATGTTTGAGGAATTCACAAAAGAGTAGTAGTCTGGGGGCAGTATAGGTTTCTTTGAAGAATTACCACACTCGGCGCCCTATCTATTTGCAACGTAGTGGGCAACCTGCGCCATAAACCCTTTTATTAGTTTCTCTACCCTGCCTTTTATCGCGGAGTCACAGCGAAGGACACTATTAACCTCTGAGCCCATTGAGAGGCAGTGTGAAGGAGCAGTAAGGATAAGCTGAGTGTTTATTCGATGGGGCATATTTAAAGGGTTCAGTCAAGGTGGCAGGGAGCAGAGGGTAAACAGTGGATCTGTTTACTGCCCTGAGGTTTTGTGGTTATGCTCTAGCTCTTCCCATTCAACTGCGTGATGTAGGACTCAGCTGACAACACCGAACCACACCGGCCTCACTGACTTCTACACACACACAAGGTGTGCACATCGGTGTGCACACAAGCAATTTTTATGACCGATGTGCAAATATATGGATACATGAGACAAGAGAGTAGTTTCGACAGTCCACTTACTGTAGGTGTGTCTGTTTGTACATCTCGACTCCATCCTTGTTTTCATGACATGATTTGTGAAGTGCTCTTGTCAGCGGCTTCTTGACCAGGAGCCTTACATGCCCAAAGCACGCAGCAGAGGCCCAGATACACTGGCACCGGAGGACTTTTTTACAGGAGGGGTACGGGGTTGAGAGGCCACTTGGGAAAGGGGTGTTTCCACAGTGACAGTCCAAGCATGTGTTGGATGGTTTTCCTTAATGCCACAGCCCAGCACTTCCTAATGACCTGCCGTCTCCGGGCAGCCTGGGGAGCCCCTCCACTGAGATTTATGACCCATGTTGTGGTTGCCAACGGGATGGCTAACAGCAGCACTCCTGGCCTCCAAAGTCATACTTGTTTTTCCCCCCTTCTTCTATCAATCGGGGCACTGTGAGCACTGCTAGTCTTTACTACATAGATGAAAAATATGTGTATTCTCAGCAATTCAACTCAAGATCGTGATGTCTTTTCATCAAATCCATTTTCTCTTTGTATTTTAGATTTCGGATTTTGTCGTAGTTCTAGTGTGCACGTTTGCTGTCCTTGAGGAGGAATTGATTCATGAGAGACCCAAGGGAAAGCAGGAGCAGACACTTAACAAGAGGATGTTTTTCTCTCCGAGGACGGTATTGTGTGGAAGGGGAGGAGACGTCTCCCATACAGTGACTTCCATATGTTGGGGGCTAGTCACTTTGATCCAAGCTCAGGATGGTTGTACGATAAGACTAATTGTTGGCTCTCTAGCTGCTTCGCTAAAGGCTGAAATGTGTTGATTCCCTGCAAGATAGTCAGACTGAACCCAGGGAGTGAACCAGCAGCAAGTAGAGTTGGTGTATAATTAATACACACACTATAAAATATGTATTATGGGGCGGATCTGGCCAAATATGGATTTCAGTTTAGATTTTCAGTCAGGATAATTGAAGCACTCCTCAGACAAGTCATTCTGAATGAGGCTTCAGTTCTCAGTTGTAAAGAGTGTTGAAGTTGTGCAGCTGTAGGTTTGCCTTTTTTTGCCACCTGTTTCTTATTCGTCCCCAGTTTCATGGATCTTAAACCAGCAGTTGTTGCAGGGATTATTTCTTTTGTCTTCCCCTGAAATCTATGCTCTTGAGCTTTTGTAGACTATTCAATTCAAGAGTTAGAGCAACTTCATGGGATACATGGATGAGGATGCCGGCAGGAGGGAAACAAAACCCTGTAAATCATCACAGATTTTCACTCTTTGTTTATCTGTATTCATCAATCCCGCTGCAGATTGTAAGACAAATGTTTAGCTCTATTTGTCTCCCTATGGGTTTTACCATGTATACAACTCACATTTAGTTAAACAGATTGTACTGTTGCAACCCCGAGGCCACTCGATTCACAATTCGTCTTCCCCCGTACACTCATGCGTGCGCACGCACACTCCCGTTGAATTCTTTGAAACTGATTAGGTGCCACGTCTTCAGTTTCTGATTAGGTGTGGTGTAAATGAAGCACCCACCCTACCTCTACCCCCCAGGTATGCATTTCCATAATGTCAGGTAATTAAACCCCAGAGCTTTAATAGCTCAGGAATAGCATGACTCTCCAGGAGACAAGACACTGGTGATAGACTTTGCTGAAAACTCAGAGCCCTAATTCGTTGCTTTGCCATAAAACTCTCTCAGATTTCTGTCACCGCTGTGATGACAGATAGGTGACAGTAAGATTACATTAACGGAAATGTTATGCTGCCATATCTGTTGTCTCGCAGCCCTTCTTTATTGCAAATGCCACCTCATGTATATGAACTCCAACACTGCAGCTGGCAAAAGAACCTGCTGGCAGCAGTGATTCATGTTTTGGTGAAATGCATATTTGAGTGATGGATTTGCTGGAAGATTCTGAAGCTTAACAAAAGCTTGGAGAGCATCAAAGTATTTCTCATAATAGAAAACCCTCCAAAAGTGTCTATTGTCAGCACGATGGTAGACTGTCGACGTGTCCTTGTTTGGGTGGCTGTTTGCGTGAGTGTTTGTCGTGCTTTTACTGTACATGTGTCCACTTAACAAAAGCCATTTGATGGGGCGCAAATTCTGCAGTGGGAGAGCTTTCTTTGTACTCCCCCATATGTGTGCGGCTGAAATACAAACAATTCAAAGCAGCGAGGCTCCCATAGAAAGGTGTAGAAACTGAGTTGACCCACAGATGCTCCTGTCTCCACATAATCAAAGAATGGCAGGAGACATAGAGGTGTGTTTGGATGGCAACCGTCTCACCTTCATCGACATATTCATCATCTGTTGTTTGTGGACCAGAACTTTTATTGAGAAATAATAAGCATCTAACCAGACTCTCTTCAACACCAAGTCTGGAGGAACATGAGGTTGTTTCTAATCTTGAAAAAAAATGCATCATGTTCAGGACTCTAGATGTTATAAAATATATTACATATTTTATCATCGACTGCTATTCATCCGACTTTGGGTGAAGATTTTCAGAGAACCAACTAAGCCATTGGATAAAAACATTAGGGGGGGTGGTTGTGTTCTGACTGATGAATGCTGTCCGTATTGACTCGTTATCTGTATTGACATTTTATCTCTTTCTCCTTTCAGCAAACTCGAGCCTTCTGGGAGGAGGGGGAGGTGAGTTATTGCACTCATTTTTCTGTTAGGTCATTATGTGTAATAGGGATTGTGCTAAAGTAATGAACTCCACAGTTGGAATGGGCCCTACAAGTACGGAATATGATGTCCCCATATTCTACTCCATCTCATCTATTTCACTCCAGTCTTTGTTAGACATGACCAATAGCTGAGGCAAAAACACAGCTTTGTACAGACAAATGTGGCACGGAGCAATACACAAAGATGATTATTGCCTCCGCGGCCTGCCGTGGGGTGTTACCGTCAAAGTGGTGAAGGAAATCCGAGGCGGCCAACCAGTCTGCTGAAATAATGACAGGGAAGCTCTCGTATCGTCGTCTTTTCTGCTGTTTCACTCTTACAGTGACGTGATTGAGATAATCCTTGCACCGGGATGATAACATTGGGGTGGCCGTGCATGCTTGAGGTGAGGTTGAGATTCAAGAATTAAAAAATGTCCTTCCACTGACAATTTTGCGCAGTTACTCGGAGCAACTGAATGAAACGAGGTCACTGCTTCAGCCTTATCTGTTAATCCATCTGTGCTGCCTGTCACTGTGGATGTGTCTCCCTCATCTGACATCCCTCAGCTGTGATTGCTGATCAAGTGGGCCTCACTCTGCTTCTGGTCTACACATTTTCTATTTTTTTTCTTTCAAATGGTAGTGTCAGACCTTCACCTATGTATTATAAGAATATGTTAATACAGTAGTAGAGATTTGGCATTATCCTTTCGACGTACAAAAGCCCCAACATATCTGTGTACCTCCCCTTAGACTATCTCACAGCGACACTATTGTAAAACGTGTTGTATAGCATCTGTCCATCATCCATTCATCCACCCATCCATGTTCTCATTTTACTGACATGATTATGGATCACAAGAGCACAGCATGCTGTTGCACCCATCACCACTGTACTCACCAAGTTGCTCTTCCCCCAATTTGCATGTGATCAAGCCGCCTGGCTCAGCTCTCATCTCGTCTCAGACACGGTTGAGGCTGCTGCCTCTCCACGCGCCATTCTGCCACGTTGCTCTGGCCCAATCTGTATCAACGAGATGGAGAGGCCCTCGACGCAACCATCCAAGGAATTGTTGTGATTGAGATCAGAGGTCAAAAGCACATGTCTCCATATCTAAGCTGAGCTCCTGCGATGCTTATATCAATCAATATGCAATGGACAACCTGGCCTTTTATAGTTTTCTCTGAATTGCTATTTGTCTCCTCTCCAGTTGACTGTCAGTATCGATTTATCATACATTCACAAACTGAAGAACCTATTTTCTTTGCTATTATGTTTTTATCATTATCGTTGCGCGGCAATTCACCTTTGTCGTAATCGTTGAGCAAACTGCAGAGCTGATAGTGACATTCTCCTTCAGCTACCAACAGGTGTCAGACCTACTTCAAATTCACCACAAAATTAATGAATAAAACCCAAGGTCATTTGGATGCTGCAGACATAAAAGTGTGAGTTTTTATCTGTGTGAAAGTCTTTTAGGTATCGAACATTTGACTTGATTGTGACTTGCACTAGTGCTGATTAACCCTAGTGGAAATCTAATTGCAGCAACAGTTTTTTTTTTTTTTTTTTTGAGAGCAAAACTTCCTTTCATTCCTAATTGACTTCCAGTGAAACTATTCAAAGTTCCAAAGTCATTTGTGTCAGATGTCATTCGTGTTTTTAGTATAACCCCCCCCCCAAAAAAAAAATCAGGAGACGATGATGATCACAATAATCCTGTAGATAGCTGAAAATGTTGTTTCCCCCCCGGAAACAAAGTTGTACCTCATCTGTCTGTTATCTGTAGACTGGCAGGGCGGCTTTTTATCTTCCTCTGTCTTTATCATTTGAAGGTGGCTGCCAAACTTGCAAAGCTTTCTGTCTGCTCACCGTGTCCCTGCCTTCTCCCTATCTGTGGTTTGGCATGTGAGGACCTCCTATGTTGTGGTAGCAAGGATCGATATGAAGAGGACTGTATATGTCAGTCCTATGTGTGTGCTCATAGGGGGCTTCCCTTATCTCCCAGCTGTGTTTTGGGGGCTCTGTGGAGGGGCAGTCCCACAACACGATGATCCATCATACCTGAGCCATGTTTAGTTCTCAACTCTGGGGGTGGTCTTCCCATCAGGATGTGGCCGCTACCCAAATACTTAAAGTGTGAGGAGTTAGTTTACCAAGCACATCCTCACAGAAGTTTTGTTGACAGTTTGGCCTCAATTGGTTTTCTTGCCTCGTGTAATGGAGTGTTTTTTTTCCAAAAGTGAATATCTCTGCTGTGTCATGGATTTGAATGGAAAGTGCAACCACAGCTCAGCTGCGAATGCTTTGTTTGTAATCATGATGTTGGAGAACAGCCACAACAATGTGGCAATGGGTGAAAATTAAACCCCTTGGTTCTGACATCTGCCTTTGTACTAAAAAACAAACAAAAAAATACGCCCGTAGTTGATGTAGATTGTAGATAACGCTTCCTCAAAAAAAAAAAGTTTAAAGAATCGTGTGGCGCAATGCACAGCAGCATGTCCCGAAACCCCCCAAAAGCTCGGAATCACTGATTGGTAGTCCCACTGGTCTCAGTGTCGTCAATATTGTGTACACAATGGGGTTAATAAAAATAGCATTTATCTCCATGAGGCATGTTGGTCTCAATGGGATTCCAGGCATACATGGAGAGAAATAACAATGATCTCTGATAATAGCACACTAAATGAGTACTGTATGAATAGCGAGTAATTATGAATGGTACCAGGTTTGCCCGTGTGATGTGTGTCACAGCATGGCATGGCGCTGGCACCATCTCAAAAGAATAGACGTAATGTAAACATCAAGTTGCCTCTCGCATTCATCCTCACCTCTCCTTCTCCTCTCCCTCCTCCCCTCTCCCACACATACTCACACACTAGCAACCCACCACCCAAGCCCACAAGATTACACGCTGGGCCATGTAATGATGCCATGAAGCCCTGTGTTTCCAGAGAAAAGGAGCCCCACTCTGCTTTGATGTCTCCATCCAGGAGGGAAATTGGCTCATTAGCATTCTAACCAGAGTCATTGTCCATTTAGCACTAAGCTCTAACTAGACCACCCAAACAAATAATTTCTAGCAGGCTGGGCCTTTTTTGCGGTCCATGCAAAGCAGGAGGCAGCAGGCGTGGCTGTTTCCCACCACCACACATGATTTTGTCGACCACGGGCTACTCGTGCGCTTAGAATTCACCAGCTGTTGACATTGCCTACATAATGTTTAACGTGCGTTCCCTGCTCCCCTCTCTGAACTGGATTTTCTGAACTGTGGTAAGAGACATACAGTAACTAGCTACAGTACATGCTGACGTTTAGGCCTAATAATCGTTCATTGCATTTGAACTTTTTCTATCAGACAAAGTATTCCAACAGGCTCTTGGCACCAAATGCCTTTACCTGGATTTAAGGCAATTGTCATTGAGACACGGTCTGAATAGGAATACAAAATGACATCAAATGACATCTCTTGTAAAGCTCCGCGAGGGACAGCTGGTGAAGTCTGCATACTGTTGTAATGCTGTGCTCTTGCCTGACATATGTACTCAAACATGTTTTGACACCATTGTGACTTATGTCACAATTGCAGAGTAGGACAGATGTGTAGTCTGTGTCAGTGTTATGTGAGAATAGTTGGTTTCAGCTTTGTGTAAGATGGATGATTGAAAAGAAAAATTATGAGAAATGAAAATGTGCAAATTTGGTCACGTTTGTTTAATCGGTTTCCATAACTTTGAAGTGCCTCTCAGTGGTTATCGCCATCTCCATTTGTTTTGCAACACGCTCTGTTTTCTTTCTCTGTCACCTCCACATGAACCATTATCATCTGTCCAAGTCCTGCCCAGGGCTCGTCTCTGGAGTTGATTGCAGTGAAACCAGGCCCAGCGCTCGGTGTAGGGGTCGAGATATCGGAGGGTGTTGCTTGACGTCTTGGATTGACTGATCTTGTGTCTGTAGCCACATTGGCTCCTGAAAAGAGCTGGAACTCCTTATGAGATTAATTGCTCCAAAACGACATACTGTTCGCATAACTCACTGATTGCATACTGTGGCTGACTGATGGTCTCCCGTACACAGATGGTAGTACCAACCATTAGCATAACATCTGACAGAGATAGTGTATTTCCCCATGGAGTAGCCTAAATAATGTGCAATGATAAATTAAACGCAAAGATTCTTCAGTCAGCACAATCCCCATGAGATTTACTCACCTCCTCATCTGGCTGGCTGTTGGTGCCACTCTACTCTCGCTCCTCCTTGCATTTGTTTGTCCACACATGTGCTTTTGAAATATCTCCCCAAGTGAGCTGAATCTTGCAGATTATAACTTGGCCTCACAGCATTCTGTCTGGTTCAAAATAATTTGTAATTTTCAGGGCAGTGGTTTACGCTGACATTGACTTATGTGATTTTTCGTGTTAATCACATCTTATTTTTCACTCCCTTTGCACGTTTTGTTCCAAACAGCACGTGGTGCTACATTGTCATTTTCAGGAGCACTTCGTGCTGAGTATATTAATTCCCGCAATTAAAATCAGTTGTTTCAATAAGCCATAGATAGCTAAGTTATATGGGTAAAGCATGTCCCTCCATTTAGGTACTCCACAGAGATGGGTACCTGTCTTAATAGATGAACATGCTTTTAACAATTGCCATTCACTAGCGTACTTCTCAAGTGCTATCAGTGAAATTACCTCTACTCTCATGCAAAAGTATTTGGAGTAGAATTTATACGATCAAGTGAGTCCACTGTGTGGTTTAGGAATGGTTGTAAAATGGATCGTGGCCACGATGGTGCATTGATGAGAAAAAATACGAACTTTAGTATTGTAACATTTCGTGCGGAATGAGCTTTTCCTCTTGGATCATTTTACCCAATTAAGAAAGGCAGCACCTATTTTAGAGGAGAGGCTATTGAAATTTGACGGAGAAGGTCATTTTGTGGATGTTGCAGTGATGGAAATTCTATTTCATTTCTCACTAATACCATCTCTGTGTCCCTCTTGCCACACCAAGGAACATCCATTGTGAACACCACCCCTACAACGCCCTCCCTCCAATCAGCAGTGATGGATGGACTAATTGATGTAGAATGATTGGGCCATTCATTTTGGCCTACAACACTGAGTTCCATATTTAGGATTAGTGTAGCGTTATAATGGGAGGGGAAGACAAAATGGTCAGGGAGTCAATGAACAGTAGATGAAGAGCATGACGGCGTAAGAGAAGAATGCAAAGTAGGCAAAAAAAAAAAAAAAAGAAATCTTGAAACTAAGGGAAGGATGGAGACCACTTGCGATGTTAGCGAAACTGATCAATGGTGTAATGCACAGCTCACAAGACACAAGTGAGTCATCTGGGGATTTATGGAGAAGTGCATTTCTGTAAAAGGAAGTGTGGAAGTGGCATGTGTGGCCACGTGTCTGGTTATCTCTCCCCTGGCCATGAATCATTCATCACTGTCCACATGTATGAATCAAGCTGCCAACCCAGGCCAGCCGCGGTCACGTCATTAGCTAGTTGACGGCATCGCTTGATCTCTGGCACCGCAGCATGGCCAGGAGAGAGGGCCTCACTTAAACAGGACGCCTGTCAGCGTCTGTCCAAGATGAGTGAGGAGGTTTCACACCGAATGGCTATAAAGAAAATAAATATGAGAGGAAATGTCTCCCCTCTGAATCCTGTTTTAGTACCTTAACATGCTTTAGTTACGACTATTACAGTAAAAAGAGAACAGATAACAACATATAGAATATGAAGTACGTTTTTATTGATTAATTTATTAATTATACCAAATGAGTAACAATAAGTATCTAGATATTATTTGTGAAATGCACTGTCCTCGGATATGTTAGAAGTTGTTGATGGAAATATATTTGATGGTGGCGTGTTTGACGCCAAAACCCAATTTCCGTTGGAAATGGGTGGTGCCACCTGATATTCTTTCTGCCCTTCACATTAAAATGTTGAGACTGGTTTTGCTGAAAGGGCCACTGCAGTTGGAGGACGTTGCACATCTAGAATCTGTGCCATCACTTTTTGAACCTGAGGACGGAACTGGTCCAGAGTCTTATGTGTGTGAAATGTAAGCTCCTGTAGTTGCAGGGGAGGAGCCTCACGGAAGATGTGCCCTTGGCCTCTGATGCTGTAGGACAGAACAGTTTGTTTAGACACCTTAACAGTGCTAAACCTTTGCTGTAATGAACTCAAACCCATTTTTATTTACCTTTTACCCTCAATGTAGTTCTGGTATGATTTAACACTTTGTGTACGTGACTACATAAACGCAAGGAGAACCTTTCATCCCAGACAGTCCGTGCAATGAGTCTTATCGCAGAATACGTTTGAACCTCCTTGAAACTTGTTGTAGAGATGTATGTGATATGTTGCATGCTTTTTTACAACAAGTGGGAAGCACACCCACGGCGTGTCCTTTCATTGTGAGGGTGCCACCTAAGGGCTTTGTGACCATGTAAGAAAATGTCACTTTGGGTCTCTTCTGAAAAGAAACACTGTGACCTCCCTCCCCAAGTCCACTCCTTCCGTGTGTTAGTGCTTTCTGGGTCAATTGTTCACTGAGGGCGTCTCCAAACCCAATGTCAGGGGACATTTATGTCCTGCATGGGCTTTGGTGTGACCGTTTTTGGTGGTGGAGGCTCTGTTTGACCGTTTGCTTTGTATGAATCTGTCTGTGTGGATTGTGTGTATCTGTGTGGGTGAGGGTGAATGTGCAGTTTGCTGGGGCCCTTCGCCGCCTGTTTCAGGACGTGTTTGTGTGTGGTCATGTGTGTAGATGTGATTCTCTCTCCGGTATAAATGAATGCTGAGTAGTTCTGTCAGTTGACTCGGTGGTCAGTTTTTGTCCCACTGCCCCAAGCAATCACGGGGAGAGTGATGAGATCCGACAGACAAGAATAGTAGGACACCTACCTAATGCACAATCTCACACAGCCAAGTCAAGGGCATTAGTAAAAGCTGCACGAGCCCGATCACACGCTCCTGAAAAAGCCTGATATGCTGAGATCAAGTGCACATTTTAGAATTATAAGAATCCTCTGTGCTGACTTTGAGATATGTTTTTGTAAATGAATTGATTTTTCAGCCTCAAAGGCGACGCATCTGTAATCACAAAGCAATAAGACTTCCAGATGAAGTACACATTCTGCCATCAAATGCATCAGCTCTTTTTTTATTTTTTTTTATGTGCCACGAAATTGCACCACCCTATAAAATATGAATCTGTCAGTGTTGAAACAATGCCCAAGTTCTGCGTTTTAAATGAATTTGAATGTCCCTCCTGCGTCAGTCCGCTCTCCACCCGTTATTTCTAACACTGAGTCAGGTAAATCGTTAGCCAGTGGAGATCAGTGGAAGGAACTGGCAGCACTACGCCAATGACAGTCTTTTGGCTGACTCAGAATTCCTGTCTCTTAGCATTAAATATGCATGGCTTAATCACAACATAATGGCAGAGCCACTCACTAGCATCATGCACCCCATCGCAGTGCAGCTTGCCACATTTCCTGTTCCAAAAGTAAAGCATCCGCCTACAATTTCATTTTCCTCCTCGCCTCGTAATGGCAGAAAAGCAGCGGTTTTATCGATGAGAGGGTTTGACGTCTGACAGAGCTCGGCTGACGACGCTTTGAACTCGCAGTGGGGGAGCCCGCATGCGAG
>OMPJ01010454.1:14887-27709 GCA_900312935.1 Carapus acus
TCTACCCCCATACACACCCAGCCACTGACCTCACTCAACTCACCAATCTCACTCAACTCACCTACCTTACTCAACTCACCTATCTCACTCAACTGAGCCACCCACACACACACTCAGTCACCTACCCTACTTTAGCCACTTTGAGCCACCTTTGCGCTGCCATTTGCACAGCTGTTGTACTTTGCAATGCCATTGGATTTGCACTGCCATTGAATTTGCACTGTCACTTTTTTATATTTTGTACTCCCCCCACACTGGTCCCTACATTTCATGTTCTTTGTGGATCTACTTTGTGTATTCTGTTTGCATGGTGTATGAGACAGGAATGCAATTTCAGCCCTCTTTATGTCTGTACAAGAATGAGTAAACAATTAACAAAAAGTTGGTCTGAAAGATACACAGACAGACAAGCCAAATGTGGAAGAGATGAAGATGCCAAGGTTTTCTTTTGGGGTGATGAATAAGATTAGAAGAGAAATGAGCACATCAGAGGAACAGGTAAGGGAAAGCAGTTTGGAGATAAGGTCAAAGAAAAAAGATTGGGAGGGCTTGGTCGTGTGGGAAGGGGAGATACTTGCTATAATGGACAAAGAGTGTTGGAAGATGGAGCTACAAGGAAGAGGGACAAAGATAGACCACAGAGGTGTCATAGATGTGGCACTGAAATCTAATCATCAGTTTAATTTTGTTCATGATGCAATACAGTTTTGTTTTTGAGATTTGCGCAAAAACTGTATGGGGGGGCCTGTATATTGCACAGGTGAGGTTGTTCACTTCTTGTAACCTTCACTGTACCTACCACACCTGCCAGATGAGCTATGTTTTTGCTGTTCTGGCATTTTCAGGGTTTCAGGTTCACCCAGCTTCCTGATATGGGCATTGGGTCTCCACCACCTCTGATCCCCTCACGACCAGGACCACCATCTGTTACCTCAGTGCGATGGTAGTGAACAAACTCAAACATGCACACAAATAACATAGGTCCAATGTCTGAATCAGGCTGCTTGTGCATTTGATTTGTACGATAAGACAACTGGGCTCTAACGTAATACAATAATGCATGCATGTACTGTATGTTTGTATGTATGGATGTATGGATGTATGTATGTATGGATGTATGGATAGATAGATAGATAGATAGATAGATAGATAGATAGATAGATAGATAGATAGATAGATAGATAGATAGATAGATAGATAGATAGCTCAAGGGCACCTCGGCAGTGTTCAGGAGGTGAACTGGAATGACTCCCGCCGCTATTGCGTGGTGATTCACATTTGTCAATGCCATTTTTTGGGGTGGTACAGGATTCTCCAAACAGCGAAACATGAAAGTGACATCCATTCTATGTTAAGGATAATTAGTCTGTACATGGTGATATGGATAGTTGAAGACAGTGGTGCAACCACTAAACCCTGTGGGCTTTGTCATGAGAAAAGAATTGATGATGAGGAATGACTGTACAAACTCTGTAGACATCAGCATGAATTGAATACTTGTTGTGCCCTCTTGCATTACCAACAGCTCAACCCCAGATGTAAGTCTAAAGCCTTGCGTGTCAGAGGCCTTAGACCTGCAGAGCCAACAGCACAACGGTGTCCCACACCTGGCATTGTCAAGAACACCTTTCCCAGCTGTAACCGTTGACCAGTCCATCTCTTCATTTTCAGGTATATGTGCAATTTGCTTTCTGGCTAGGTATGAATGATTTTATTTTACTAAAATGTCCCCTATTCACCCAGGAAACCCGATAACAGCAGTCTATGCCATATCTGCCAATCGCCCAGGATACTCTGACTACGTTGTCATGTCCCCGCCCTCCTCATATCGGAGCCCATCGTGGATGTCCTACCCTCCAGAGCCTGATGACCTGCCTAGACAGTGGAAGGACACACCAGTGAGACCCAAACTCACACCAGATTTTTTTTGTCATGACGACACTGATTTTGTTCATGCTTGTATAACATTCATGTGTGATTCATCCATGTATGATCTCTCAGCAGAATTCACGCCATCTTGAAACCATCTGCTGAGGTCAGGCTGACCAGGTAGAAGATGGAGCTCTATGGGAAACCTTAATACATCATCAGAGAATCTGCAGAAATTTTAGGAGATGCAGATAGCAAATGCCTCTTAAATGTCAAGGCAAACACTGTTCAACTGAAAGATTTCTCTGGTTCTCACTCTGTTGGTGTTGGGCTCACATTCTTTAATTTGCAGTCTAGTCCTTCCAGTTATGGGCACTTGTGTTCTTGCTTCTCCCCTCTGAAACCACCGAGCTTCATAGACCGTAGTACTTCTGCTTTTCAAGTTTATTCAACTTATCCTTTCTGTTCCAAGTTTTCCCTAATTTCTGTTGTTTGCCCCTCCCCCTTGCCCAAAGCATAAGTCGCCATGCAGAAAGCATTAACTAGACTGATCTCCTTTCTTTTTTCCCTGTCTTTTCCCACATCTCTTTGTTTTCTTTACCTTTTTGGCTGACAGTACCCACTTTTCTTCAGTGGTCTCCCCAGGTGCCATCATTTTATACCTAGAGGTCCCTGCAGAGCATGAAAAATGGTAGACCCAACTTTGCCTGACACGGCGGCACAGTTTCTGTGCTCTGCGGCACAGATATGTCTTTATATGGTGCCAACTGCTGTAGCATTCAGATCAAGCAAGGCAACCAGACCAGCACTTCTTTGCTGAAGCAGTTACCTACTGTATATTATCAGGATGGTGTTACTCCTCTAACCTTGAGGAACTATCGAGGAGAGGCCGCTGGCAATGCCAGGTTTACTGACTTCAACCTTTGTGTGTATGTGTGAGTGTTTTAATGAGTACAAATTCCTTCGTATTTACAGCTGTAAATGAGTGTGTTTGAAAATTAATTGAAAAAAGGACAAAAAAAATCATGTCCGTTGCCATCCTTTATCGAGTTTTTGATATTTGTGAGCTTTGTCTTTTCATTTTGTCAACAGATTCACATCAAAAGAAGACTGATAATGAGTGCTTCATGATAATGAGTATCACTCACCTTAATGTATTTACAACAATGGCTTCTGGGATGTGTGTGGTTGTGACAAAGATGATGTTTCTGTTTGGTATTGAACCTTTAATATAACTTCATTTAGTTCAGCTTTATCTGATTTAGCAACAGAAATAAGAAGATGTCACCATATTCTGTCATCTAATTGTGTCTTTTGTGTTGACTTACTGTACATGAACCAGACCTGTAACAAAACTAACTAACCAAGAGAAATCTCTTAACATATCTTTGGATCTATCAGTGATGTGTTAAACAAACAAACAGACAGACAGGCAGGCAGGCAGGCAGGCAGGCAGGCAGGCAGGCAGGCAGGCAGACAGACAGACAGTCAGATAGACAGACAGACAGACAGACAGACAGACCTTAGGAATCGAGACCGAGAACGGAATACAAAGCCCGGTATCTGAGAAAGATTCACATCTGGAATTATCAAATTTCTGCAATGACTCAGGTCTGCATAAATTGTGTGAGTGCCATTAATATGCTTAGAAATTTGGTTCATTTACTTGAAAGATGTCTTGTGTATGCCACTGTATGAGGGACATTTCTCTTTTGCTTTTTTTTGTGTTGATGAAGAGATCATTGTAGAAGAAAATTGCACGGCTCTGTGTGGTTTTGTGGTGACGATTAGATGTACAGTACGTTGTATATAGCAGATCATTTGTTGAAGACATTATGCAAGTATATGGACATTTTCTTTACTGACTTGTCACTTAACATGCAGTACATTCACTGTCTGAGGTGTGCCCATAAATTATTAAGAATCATTCTCCACTGGTAAGTCATTCTTAGAATTGTTTGGAGCAACTTACTGTTGGGACTGGTCTAAAGTGTGGTCCTTTGCTCAAATGTTAACATGGTTTTACCCAGCATTTACAAAAATGTACGAATTGCTGGCCCGTTTTATTGGCCCGTTTCACCTATCGACATTCACAATTAAAAACACAAGCAGAGGCACAGTTGGCAAGCTGAAAAAACAGACAGCACTCACAGTCTGACTGATTGCAAATTTGCAGTCTTTTCCAAATTGATATCATGGCGTACTGTCATCTCAAAGCTTTTCTTCCACAAATGCCTCTGTCCTCACTGTTATCACTGCACATAGTTGAAAATGGCATAGGCTAAGTGAAGCATTAATTCTAGGCTTTTCAAACTATATTGTAAGTCGCGATATTTTGACCACAGCTTTACCAAACAATGACAGAATTAAAATTACGGAGCATTCTCAAAGGTTCCTTACATTTTCAATGTCACTGAGGAGATGATAGCCATAAACTGACTTCAGCTCGCGTGGGAAAATTGTGAGAACATACAATAGCTAAAACAACATGTTTTTTTCTGACACTTTGTCAAAGTGTGTAATAACACCAAATATTTGGGCATTTTATGTGGATGCTTGCTGTTGGAACATCAGCTGTGGAGATCTCAGTCAAATATAGAGAATTATTAATTAAATTAATGTCAAAATAATACTTTACATTCATTCCAAATCTAAGCAGAAGGTAGAGCAATCACGCAGAGGAATATAGATATCCAATTATGAGGCATGCAGTATTCCTATTCCATCAATCTGTTCCGACTCTCTTGTTCACCTGAGGTGGGGTTTTTAATGTCATTGGGTCTGAGTCAGTCAGCATTTATGCTACAGGTGTAAACAAGACAAACTGACAAGTGGCAAAGACAAAAACAAAACAACAACAAAAATAAACATGATAAAATTCGAAATTGGAGGAAGTAGTTACAGACCATTAATTTCATTTTTGCTCCATAAGCAATTTAGATTTTTTGTAAATTCAGGCCAAATCAAGGCTATGTACACCTATATGAAATGACAAATAACATTGAGGGAAATGAGTGTGCCATTTGCTGATTAGCATTGAAATTCTGAGGTAACAGCCAGGGGAAAATCAATTACAGGTACTTTGTTGAACACTCTGCAAAAAATATGCATCAATTCTAAGTGGGCTCTTACAAAATGTTGCAATATTACTCGTAAAAAAATATCCCTATCTTTGTAGTTGAAAATGTAAATGAAACTATCTGCTGTTGTGACCATATCCCTCATTCCACATTTTTAGGGCTTTGGAGAGGCACTTGTGCATAACCCCTTACTCACCAAAGGTACCTACTCAGAAATACCAAAACATACACATACAGTATATGGACAAACAAAGGACCTGTATATATCTAAATATACAACATGCTATGGACTGGCAACACAAGATCTGCGTTAAGTAATTAATTGACAAATCTGATTTCTTTATTTCATGGAGGAGTAATGAAAGGAGGGGACAAGAACCAGAAATCAAACATATCAAGTTAAAGTGATGTGACATCATTTCTCCTAATGGTGCCCTTTGTGATTTTTTTTCCTACCAGCATTTTACAGCAATCATCCTGTCCTTTTTGAAAGGATCATGACTTTCATGTCTTTGACATCTTTAGTTAAGGTTAGCTTAGAAAATAAATTCATCCAACCAAGTACTTTTCAAAACAGGTCAGGCAGACAGTGGAAATTATTTAACCTCACAATAAAGATGGCGTTGATGCGCAATGATTGCACTCCACGTGTTTGCTGTTAAGAAGGTCAGCTTCATTTTGAGCCATGTCTTGATGCTGTGACTAATGTTGCTCTTGTCTCACTCTTGTGTTGATGAAGTAACAGTGACAGGGAAAGGGAATGTCATTGTATGTAGTAGGAAACATTTTTTTTGTGAATTTAATGAATAAAGACAAAGAATTCCTTCAATCTTCACTGCTGATCATCATTGAACTCAAGATGAGTCCATTGTGTGTCCTTATCTGGCAAGTTATAGGGGGCTAGCTAGGGAAGTTCCCCCAAAATGAATCAAGAAAAAACAAACTAAATCACCCACACACGCACACTTTAAGGTAACAACCACCACGGAGCACAGCACATCAACGGGGGACACCACCACCAGTCACCGTCACCACCACCAGCCTCCGACACTGCAACGGAAGTAAAAAAAAAAATTAAAAGTTGCATTCAACCAAAAGAACTCAGTGGGCAGGACACAGGCAAACAAAAAAATAGAAATGTTTTTAAATATTCAATCACTACCCAAAAGAAATCAAAGCAAAGTACCTAGTTTAAAGAAACAATGCAAAATATGTTTGAACCAACGAAACAGAATAAAAAGTTACCTAACACTAATCAAAGGAAACCCCGCCCCCCCAAAAGAAAATGGAATTAATCAAAAAAACGATCCCAATGAAACTAAGTAAGGAGACCCAAGGAGAAGAAATAAAGATAAATCAATAATAAACCCAAATCAAGATTTACACCCAAGCGCCATTCATTCAATACAGTTAAAGAGATTCAGCTCATCCCAGGGGTGCTTAGCCATACGGCTGCTGTAGATGCGGCAGAGTAGTTTATAGCTTGCAGCGAGAAGTCTGGCGTTAGGAAGCCTGGTCCGCGGAGGACCACAACGCCAAGCAGACCAAACGGTAGGGCTACTCCTTCACCAAACCACAGCGTCACAGGGAATGCGACAGCGTGGCAACACCATGAATAAGATGGGGTCCGAGCGCAGACAAAGCAGCAGGTTCCAACATGTGGTTTTCCTTTGACAGAAGTATATTGGTGGACACACACACGCACTCTCATCCAGGGGAGGAAGGCGAGAGGGTCGGGGCCGGACGTCAGCAGTCCCTATGACCATACTAACATTAGCCACTGGAATGATATTACCCGCAGAGAAAAGGAGAAAGGACACTTACCACTGCCAAATGGAGCACAGAAGCGACACAGAGCAACACGCACACAGCAACATGCACGCTGTGGTCAAACCAGGCCGGTATCTCACAGGAAATGTGGCGGAAGAGGAAGAGCAAGGAATTGGGCTGCTTAAATGTGGGCACCTGGTCGCGGAAAGGTTAATTGGCTGTCAGGGTGCGTTCAAGGAACCTTGGGGTGATGCATACACTATGCTGCCACACACAAATAAGATTTTAGAATGTTCACAGAATAATATTTCAGAGCGTGGGAAATGGACCCATTAAAGTACCAAAAAAGTGAGTTAATGTGGAAACCGCAATGACACAAGATGAAACCCAGGGAACTGTGAGATTTTGACTTCACCAAGCATTGAACTTAAGGCCCATGGAAGACCACATATAATAACAATGAAAATACCATGTGCTTTGTAAGCCAGCTGCCTACAGCTGAAGGTGAGCAGGTAGAGAGAAAGAGAAGCTGGAGCGTTCACAAGTTAAACAAATCGGCCTTGACAACTAGTGCTCTGATAACGATAGATGAGGCTATTTGTGACAAATAATGGTTACACCACTCATATCATTGTTTATTTTATCAAACACATCGGTAAGAAAAAAAAACCGAAACACATCCCACACCAAGACAAAAGGACACCTCCCGCCCCCCAAATTTATCTGAGCAGGTAACGTATAAATTAAATACATAAACGTGGTTAGTAAGTAAGTAGATGCTGTGGAAATTGCCTCAGCTGCCACTGCCACTGAGAGCTGCCACCGAGAGCTGCCACAGCGAACCGGAAGCTGCCACCGAGAGATGCCACAGTGAACGAAAGCTGCCACAGCGTACCGTGGCAGCTGCCATGGCATCTGGCGCCTGCCAGCGGTAGTGCCACAACTGCATGCCGCTGCCACGATTTGCACACGAACACATTTTATAAAAGGACGACGTTCCAGATGATCGGTGCAACAATACTGAAGGCGCAGTCCTCTGGGAAAAAAAAGAAGGAAAAAAAACCACTTATTGACTTGAATTAAATCTGATTTTGTTTAAAAGCTTCATGTGACACCAAAAGTGAAGAATCCACACACATGCACCAACATCATCATTTCAAGAGTGAGGCCCATTTCCTAACGGTGTCTCCCCACAGGCCGTCACGATGTAGCGGACGGTTCCAGTGTCGGCGGATCCACGGTTCTTTAAGAGCAGCTGCTGTGCGCAGGTGCTCTCATCCTAGCCGCTCTCTTCACAGGTAGCGCTCTCATACCTAGCGGTGTGAATGGAACTCTGTGTGCTTTACATGGCTCTACGTGCCTTTCGAGGCTTTACCTGGCGTTACGTGCTGGGAAACCCTGGTGGGTTCTTTGGCACAGTGAGCGCTGGTTTGCACAGCACCGCTCAGGTTGGCAGAGCGATCTGGCCCAATGAGAGCGAGTGGCGGCTGCTGAGTGACCTGACTATTGCCTATATTTGCACATTGACATAAAACGGTTTGTACGGTTTATAACGGTTGTAACACCTTGTACTTGTACTTGTTCTGGAACACCCATCGTATTTTCGTTACACAATATGAATTGTTGTAGTGACAATAACGATTCCCGAATCCTGAAAACTACATACTGTAAAGTTATCCCTTAGCACCCATCACTCCCCTGAATATGTCCAGCAAAAATCCTGCCGTTGGGGAGGTTGACTGATACCTTCTAACACCACAACGGTGCCCCATCTGAGATGAATTTTGTTTACTTCGAGGGCTCCGCAGACATACGCGCCAATGTCCTCTAAAATGGTATCAAGAACGGTCAGACGCGTGCTGAAGGCATCAAGCGTCATGTTATATCGCCCCTTCGTCTGACCGAAAACCACAATCTGATTGGCAAGTCGGTAATGCCGTGGTGTGTGCCTCGGCATCTGGCAGGAGCCTGTCAGCTGCCGCGGCATTTGTGGTATGCCAGATTTGTGGTATGCCAGCGGAAGCTGCCACAACTAGATGCCGCTGCCACAATTTGCTCTTGCTGTCTCTTGTTTAGAGGGCAGCCTCTGTAGCCTCACTAGCGCTAGCATACCCTTGTGCGTTCATGGCCTCGCTAGTGCGCCGGCCCCTGCAGCCTTGCTCTTGCTTCCTCTCCATTCGCCGTCTCTGTCGTCTGCCTGCGGGGATGACAATTCACGGGGAGCCGGGACTCCTTGCTATGTCTGCTGGTAGGTTGTGAGAGCAGAGAAACTCTGTGGAAATACTTCTCCTGCCTCGGAACCAATGTTAAGGTCAATGTGTAATGTGCTGGCTGTAGATGTCATTGGCTCAGCAGAATGTGGGGATGGTGGGTAAAGATTGAACATGAATTTACAAAACAAAATATCGGAACAAAGATCACCGGTCGGCTGCGTCTGTGCATGCCGGCATCTTGCTTTTGCAAGAATACCAGCATAAATATGTAAGACTACACCAAAGCAAAATTGGAAACAAAGCAATGATAAAGCGCACAGCAAGTGTCAACTGTGGCCCAGAAGAGTAAACTTGAATCTGAACAAACGAAACAAATCTGACCCTTTTTCATTTGAGGAATTGTGGGTAGATAGATAGCTAGATAGCTAGTGTAAGGATACATATCACATTTAATTATGCTAAATGTGAGAGATAAAAGTAGAAGTCAACTTTGGATATATAATCTCATTATTGTGTAGGTAACAACTTATCCTTGCTGTAGAATTTATGGACAAAGTTTGAAATATTCAGGAGAATGCTTTGCGTGGTGTTAGAGGGATGTGTTTGCAGGAGAGGATTAACAACCGAGGACAAGGAGATGACTGACCTTTGACCTGTGGATGGCTACTGAGGATGTAGGTGCCTTCGTCTGAAATTCGTGGACCAATGAGGAATGAGTGCTCCCAAAAGAAGAATGGCCACTATTATTCTGTTTAGTATGAAGGGTTGATGGAAAGGATAGTTCGAGGGTCAGATTTCATGAACTGACCTCACTGAGACACAGAAACTCCTTCTTCCCCCAAGCCCTCACTGCGGTGAACTGAAGTCAACGCACAAGTCACGTCATCCCCTAGCAGAGTTTTAATAGGCCCATATTGTATCTACACTGCACATGGCTGAACTGGAGCTGCGTCATAATTTTGTTGTGCCATAATTATTTTTGCGGTGCTGCTCAAACAACACACACAATGATGGTATAATGTATGTGTGGAGGAAGAGTAGCGAGGGTGAGATGGGTGGTGGGGGATGGAGGGGTATTGTGCAATAATCCATTATCTGTTGTTGTTGATGATGCTTTTGTTTTATCAATTCATGTATGGGGGGAGGTCATGGAAATGGTGTGTGTGTCTGGGTGTGTGTGTGTGGGAAGGAGGGGGTGAGAGCAAGGTATGTTTTTTTTAGGCAGACCTCAGAGGTTGCACAAGAAAATGTTGTTGTGTTGTGAACACAAATGAATTAAATTTACTGCATTAATTTTTTTCAATTGAATTTACTGCTTTCAGTCAATTATTTCTCTCCTCTGATAAAAAACCAAGGGCGGGTGCACTCTTAAACATACCCCTAGTGCCTCCTTACCATTCGCATTTACCCTCAAAAACATGCACGCAGCCCTCCCTGCTCAGCTGTAATGCTGCAATGCCAGCAGAAGCAAGCCCAAATCGTGGCTGTGGCATCTAGTTTTGGCAGCTTCCGGTGACATGCGCAGATGCCATGGCATCTGCCTCAGCTCTGTGGCAGCTCCCGATGGATGTTGCTGTCACTCTGTAATGCTGCCATGCACCCCACGTCATATTGCCTTACCATAACATCCAGCAATGTTGATTTCATGTATGCTCTGTCCCACTCTTGGAAAATATTCACTATAACACTGTTTCTAATCCAACAACTCCTCCTTTTCCTGTTCATTGAGACAGGAACTGCCCTTATGTGTATATAAAGCTTTAGTAACACTATGTGGTTTGGTCCTCATCTTTCAGATGGTCCCCTCAGTGATCACTACAGTGGTTCATCATTCTCCACCTACTTCTGTTCTTCCTATCATCAACCAAAACACCCAATGCCCTCATGTCTTCCTTAACTTTATCAATGAACCTTCTTTCTGGTTTTCCTCTTTTTCCTCCTACCTGGCAGCTCCATCTCCAACATCCTCTGTCCAGTCTACCTCTTGTCTAGCTGCTCAATCATACAATACAATACAATACAATACAATACAATACAATACAATTTAATTTGTGTAGCGCCAAATCATAACAGGAGTTATCTCAAGGCGCTTTACAGGATGGAGCACGTAGTGCTCCTCAGGCTACAGGTGGGCGATCAACTGCCCTGACCGCTCGGGTTGGGAGAGAGAGGGAAGGAGAGAGAGGTAGAGAGGCAGAGAGAGACAGATCAACATTATCAGTCTATCACTCCTCTATACATGACCATACCATCTCAGTCTTGCCTCTCCACTCTTAATCCCAAATTGCTCTACCTCAGTTATTCCTTAGATCAGTGGTTCAGTGAATCACTAAACCGCTAAATTCACTAAACCACTTCCGTGAATACCATTGAAATGAACAATTGAGTGACACAAGAAGTCTCACAGCTTTTCGTGGGCATGCAATCATCTCAAAATACCTTGCATGCATCCTTACTGCTAATAGTGGTAATGAAGTCCTGCGGGGCCCCGTACTTGGACCAATTCTGTTCACCCCATGTATGCGTCCTCTAGGTGGCATCATAAGAAAGCACTCTATCAACTTCCATTGCTATGCCGACGACACACAACTGTATCTATCAGTGAAACCTGAAGAAACCAACCATCTAGCTAAACTCCAGGCTTGTCTTAGGAGCACAAAAGCGTGGATAACCCATAACTTGCTGTTGCTCAACACAGACAAAACTGAAGTTATTGTTGTATGTCCAGAGCACCTCAGAAAGTCTTTATGTGATGACAATGCTACTCTGGATGGCTTTACCTTGGCCTCCAGCACCACCGTAAATAAATTAGGGGTCATCAAGACCTGTCACTAAATGCTCACATCAAACAAATGTCAAGAACCGCCTTCTTTCACTTACATAACATTGCTAAGGTTAGGCACATGCTGTCACTAAAAGATGCTGGAAAGTCAATTCACGCTTTTGTTACCTCCAGGACTGGATTACAGTAATTCTTCATTAGCAGGCTGTAGCAACAAGACACTGAAGCCTCTACGGCTGGTTCAGAATGCTGCAGCACGTATACTGACAGGAACTAAGAAAAGAGACAACATCTCCTCAGTGTTAGCTTCTCTGCACTGGTTGCCTATAAAATCGAGGATAGAATTTAAAATCCCTCTCGTCACTGACAAGGCGCTGACAAGCACGATGGTGCTCTTTTAGGCACCATCGTACCTAAAAGAGCTGATTGTGCCTTACAATCCAACCAGAGCTCTGCAGTTCGAAAGCGCAGGGTTACTGGTCCATCCATCCATCCATTTTCTGCCGCTTATCCAGGGCCGGGTTGCGGGGGCAGCAGTCTCAGAAGGGAAGCCCAGACTTCCCTCTCCCCAGACACCTCCTCTTGCTCCTCTGGGAGGATCCTGAGGCGTTCCCAGGCCAGCTGGGAGACAAAGTCCCTCCTGCGCGTTCTTGGTCTTCCCCGCGGCCTCTTCCCAGTTGGACATGCCCATAATACCTCCTTAGGGAGGCGTCTGGGAGGCTTCCGGTTTAGATGCCTGAACCACCTCAGCTGGCTCCTCTCGATGTGGAGGAGAAGCAGCTCTACTCTGAGCTCCTCCCGGGTGGCAGAACTCCTCACCCTATCTCGGAGAGTGCGTCCCGCCACCCTACGGAGGAAACTCATTTCGGCCGCCTGTACCCGAGATCTTGTCCTTTCGGTCATGACCCAAAGTTCATGACCATAGGTGAGGGTAGGAACGTAAATTGACCGGTAAATCGAGAGCTTTGCCTTGCGGCTCAGCTCCTTCTTTACCATGACAGTACATTGACCGCATCACTGCCGCCGCTGCGCCGATCCGTCGGTCGATCTCCCGCTCTATTCTACCCTCACTCGTGAACAGGACCCCAAGATACTTAAACTCGTCCAC
>OMPJ01010455.1:2887-41896 GCA_900312935.1 Carapus acus
TTTTTTTTTTTTTTTTTGGCTCTGCAAAATCGCCAACAGCTGGACGTCGATCACTGGCGAGCCGCGGGTGGCATTTAATGCTTAGACGCGACCTCACTCTGTGACTGGCCCGCACGGCGGTGTAGTGACAAGCCATAATTGCCGTTCAGAGTTACTACCAGGGCTATTTTACACCCCATAATAATTCAGTCTCGTGCAGAGCGGGGTAAATCAGCTCAGTGTAAATAAGCTGTATATATGTGGTGATATGTGGTGAGTGTTTTAGGGGTGATTTAGGTACATCGTGGATGTAGGGCTGAAACTACCCCCACCAAAGTGGGATAGGAGACTTGATTTGGTGTCTGAAGCTCACACAGCAATGTATTATTGATTTGTATTGAAGCATCTGTGTTAAATGATTGGTTTGGATAAGGAGCATGGGAAATTTGACTCTCTGCTTTTGAAATGAGATCAGAGAAATCACCACAAGCTCCATTATGTTGATTCACCAGAAATTTCCCTTTGTTTTTGTTGCTTTAGTTTGTTAGTGCACCATCTGTTCCTGTTCGTGGGAAGAACGTTTGTTTATTTTCCTCCCATCATCTGAATATTCCAATAAGTTGGTGATCAGCGTCAGGATGTGTCAGGGCGATGGGAATCAGCATTGAAAATAAACGTGCAAAATGTTCCTGACTTTGTGAGATACCTCGTCACTGTTCCAGGTTTGCTGAAAGGACACAGGCTCTACATGGATAAACGATGTGCTCATGTCATTCAGTATTTACAGAGTGCGTCTTTTATAGCGCCAGTAAACTGATTCATCGCCCAACGAGCATCAGGCAATGATTTTCTCCACCTTCTGGATTTAAGCTCATTTGGTCCTCTACGCATAAGAGAATATCAGCTTTATTCTCCTCATGCAGAAAGAATTATACCTGTTTGCTGACTCTGGGCCATGACTTCCCACATGAAACGCAAAAACAAAACACTCCAAAACTGAAAAAACCCTGATGAAATTCGCAGTGTGACAGTTTGTTAGCATGGTTAGTTCTGCTTCAGGGTTTGTTAGAGGGTGAGGAGCCACGATGAAGAGCTCTCCACTCATGGAGAGCTTTTTGGATGGTATTTCGTCTTGCAGACATGGAGACATCCAAATGTTTCGAGGCAGTTTCACAGCGAGAAAAATAGACAAAAGAAAAATTGCCGAAACAGAAATGGGTTGCTGTTCTTTGCAAATGGTGATCACCAAAAGCGACGTGTTGGCATGCATGTGGGAGATGGAGAGAAGGCTGAAGTTGAACTTCAAACGTTATTCCCTCAAATATGACTTTATTAAGGGAAACTAACAAATAAACACCAAGGGAAACTAACAAATAAACACCACATGCACATGTGTGCATTGCCGTCACTTGTATCTTAAGCTTTCATGCAGACAGCAGCAGAAAGTGTTTAGGTGAATAATTACTTCCACTTAAAGTTGTTTTTATTTCACCTAATGCTGAACTGAGACGCCTGCTTGTTTGAGTGTGCATTAAGAATTCTCTGCCTCTTGGTATGCATGTGTTTTGCATGAATGAATGTTGTGAAAGCCTGAGTATGTGTACAAGAAGAGAGAGAGAAAATAGATGTTGGCAGCACACAGACAGGCCCAGAATCCTCCTATATCTAATGAAGAAGCAGGAGCAGAGAGACTTTAAATATTGTTTGATTTGGAAATTTTCTGAGCCCGTGCCTCCCTGTCAAATGACTTTTAAGATGTTTGGAGTCAGCCGCCGCTGCTGCTTGCTGCTTACTCTACGTTCTCTGCCCTCGCCGTTAATGAATGTGGGAGATTTCCATAAAATATTCTTAAAGATGTCTGCAATTATTACCAAAGCATTTCATCTTCCCCCTGCTGCTGAGCGTCCATCGGTTTTGCATTTGAAATGCATTAAATGTCTCCATAAAGTGCTTATCTTTTACCCTGAGACATTTTTTCCCCTCCTGAAATTGCCATGAGCGTGGAGGGAAACTAATATTAAAGACTTTAATTACACTGTGTTTTTGTACTTTCCCCGCTCATTTCTGATTTGAAATTTCAGTCAAAACAAGTGCGTAATTATGTTGTTTATCAGAGCGTGCAGTTGTATTTCCTCTTATGAAGCTTATAGGGTTAATTACTCCAAGCCCTTGGATGCACGTATTCACATGAAAACTCAAATCCTGTGTTAATTTAGCACTCCGACAAACCTGCCTCACTGAACTGATTGCTTCAATTGAAACACGCATGTAGTTGCTAATACATTTTGAAGTACAATCATCATAAAACTGCCATGACCCGAAGAATTGCTGCATAGTAGATTATTATGTAGTAAGGAAGGCGTAGATGATGGCAGGTGTAATTTTGAAGCTCATTACATGTATTCATGACTTTTGGTCTTTCCTTGGTTTGGGGGCTGGATTTATGCTTAATGCCCTGAGCGACAAATATTTGTTATGACACAACTTAACGTAAAGAATAAAGCTTTGGAACATAACATGAAACTAGTAAATATTCATGTATTCATGAATAATTCAACTTGTTGGTAAAAATTGTAGAGAATAGAGTGAAAAACACATGAAACGAGGGAGAATTGCCAAGTAAAGAAAATCAGGACAGTCGAAAAGAAAAATTGCATCAACTCCTCAAGGAACCTTCACGAAGAATAGAATTTAAAACAGTATTTAAAAGCTGTGTGACATATCAGTGATGTGTAACTGTGAGGTAGTATTCACATTAGCGCATACTGCCGATAATAAAATCAGAAATATTTCTGCCACCTATGTTGATGTTGATGTTGATGAGACTGTGACGTCTTCAGCCTGGCGCTCAGCTCCAGCGTTCACCGCACACGTTGAGTCAATCGGGCGCCTCCATTGTCTGAGGGAAGTTGTTTACTTGAAGTAAAGGACAAAAAAAAAGAAAAGAAAACGTCTCCTAAATAATTTTCACCACTAGGTGTCAGTGTTGCACTGTGCGTCTGCCTTTGAAGAAGCGGTTTACTCCCACCAAGTCTCTCAGGAGATTGTGAAGACAAACTAGGTGATGAAAAGGCTGCCATCTTTTTTGATCACGTGGTTGTAAGAGATGATGTAATGGGATTCATCAGGGCGCCTATTGAAAACTACAGAAACTGCCTTCAGAAACAGAGAGTTTTTGGTGTTGAGGTGCAGTTCAGCAGGGCTGCAGGTCGGCCAAGTATTTATCAAGAAAACAAAAAGTTGCTAACCTGTAATGTTATATTCAAGTATCCTTTAACTTTAACACTAGTCGCTGGGTGCCCCTTTGCATCCATGCCCACTTCTGGAGGTCAAAGGCTGCAAAGGTAAAAGAGGAGGAGAACCAAGTGTGGGCACAATGAGGTTCTTTCTGCTCCATTGCGGGTGTTTGATTTATAGAGCGACGGCGACACATAAATTTGTGTTTGTTGCTGTCTTTCCCAGATGACCAGGACTCTAAGGCTGATGATGGGAACGTCGAGGACAAAACCCCTCAAGACCAGCCGGCAGAAGAGGTGAGAATCTGTGTTTTCCCTCTTTTTCCTGTCGTTAGTTTTCCTCCTCGCCCCTCCCACATCATCCGCCTCTCCCTCCACCTCATTGTCTCACTCACTCGCTCTATGAAAAATGTCCCTTCAGACAGATTTGAACAACGAGGATGATTTATTCCTCAGCCTATTTACCTTGGTGATGTGTGGCAAACCACAATAACCCAGTGGTTGTTCAAGCGCACACACCATGAAAAGACCTGATAATAATGGGACACACACAATGGATTTACCCCAATTATTCATCTCAAATAACTCTGTCAGGACATCTAATAGCAGTACTGCTCTAATACTTAATGGTGTTTATGTGGAATTGCATGGCAGCAACCCACCGCAGAGGATTCAGCGGATGGAGAGGAAAAGGAGACAGCTGGAGAGAAGGAGGAGGCTTTGGCTGAAAATGCTTCAAACGACGACAAGGAAAAGGAAGCAACCGAAGAGCCAAATGTGAAAACAGTGAGAGACAGTGCTGTGAGTTTAGTGAGCAGAGGTAAGAGCAAGAAAGAGGAGGAGGTCAAAGAGGAAACAAAGGAGCAGGTCAAAGAGGAAACGAAGGAGGAGGTCAAAGAGGAAACGAAGGAGGAGGTCGGCAAAGAAAGTAATAAGAAGGACAGGAAGGGTCGGGAGCAAGTGCCCAGCAACCATACCACCTCAGCTAATGATAAAGATGTCAAAGATGGGAAGAGAGCTGAAGAAGTTGGGCGGCGGGTGGGGAGGAGTAGAGACCTGGTTAATGGCGGGAGCACAGAGACGGTCAGGAAGGAAAAAGAAAAGGAAGACTCACAGTCAGTTAACAAGACAACAGGGGGCGACACCATCAGCAGCAAAGGCAACCAGGCAGACGACGACACCAATGCAATAGACAACGATAAAGATGCGTCAGGTGAAGAGGAGACGATTGTTAATGGAGGGGTTGACAAAAAAGACGTGGGCGTCAAGCGCAAAACAGCAAAGGACGTAGCGGAGACCAAATCGATCAAAGAAAATGGTGAAACAGGTGAGGAGGATGCGAGGAAGAGTCGCAGCCTCATCAAAACGGATGAGAAACGCGAAGGAGGGAGAGTTTGAAGGGGGACGCAAGTGGCAAACTCATAATGTGATCACTGCTGAGATTGTAGGAAGCAATAATTCAAGATATAATCCAGGATGGTGGCAGCGGAGCAGATCCATAAAATGCAAAGCCAGATCACAAACAGATGCAGTGCAGATATTTTCTGCCATGTGGCCGAAGTGTTGGTGAGGGGAGAGAGTTCTTGGCGGGAAATGAAAGAGTAGAAGCAAAATACAGTTAAGGTTTGAAAATACAATAAGCTATCTCATATATTTCTGCAATTATTTTAAAGAATCTGGAAAATCATAGAAACGTCTAATACACATATTATCCAACTTTAACCTGTATATTCTAGTGTTTGCTGTAGTCAGTGACCTGAAGAAGAGAAGATATAAAAGATAATAGAAAATTTATTTTTCAGAGTTAATGGCTGTACTAGATGTCTATTTTTTAGTCTATTTTTTCTATATACTGTATGCATGCATAATATTTTTAAGAAAGATAGACCACGGCGTGCGTGGACCGATGGTCGGGGTTGGGCTACATTCTATCATTTAATGTATTCTATTGCTAAGCTGCTTGGTTCAGTACTTAAAATGTAGCTTACAAATATTCATTTGTGTCTATTGCACCAAAAATAATAAAGGAGTGACATCATGACCTGAATCGTTTAATTCAATTCCACTAGTCTGAACTCTGGTGTAAAGATGTTGCCATATCTGTAAGATGTACACAGGTCTGATTGTTGATGAAATTGTAGTAACCAGAGTATTCACAAAAGAAATACACAAGGAAATTATTTGCTGCCCTCACAGTTACCATGGGAGATCAAACACATTGTACACAGATGAAACTCTGTGTGAAAGCGTGTCGACTGAAACTTTGAATGCCGCCCGCGCTTTGCGTGATCTATCCCGATGAGCATTATCTCCCCCGTCATTTTGCCTCAGTGTTGAGATGAGGTTGCATTAACCTGCGTTAAACCGCCTCCCACGGACAGCTAGTGTCAACTGTGATCTAATCCAGCAGCGGTAATGGCCTCTCAGTCCCCTTATCACCCGCAGGGGTCTGGCAGCCATCGTGTTTGTCAGTCACCATCCAGAGACGAGGCAGGAAACGAGAGCGTGAAAGACAAGGTGAGGGAGGAGGAGAGAGAGAGAGAGAGAGAGGATGAAAGGGAGGAAGAGTCGCGGAGAGGGGGAGGGCGGGCAGCGTGTGAGTGATACAGCCTCAGCGGCTGAGGTGATGATGCTGAAGGTGCTATTTCGGGGTTGCCATCAATTCTGTGTTATCTCATTCAGTCATGCCTCAGTGTGTGAGTGTGTGTGTGTGCAAGTGTGCAAGTGTGTGTGCATGCGAATGTGTGTGAACCGCACCATGAACACAACCCTCAGTGGTTCCCTTTGCCCAACAGAGAGGGCTCTCAATATGTGATGGAAGTTTTCTTTGATATAAACTAGAATTAAAAAAACAAAAAAAAACAAAACAAAATATAAGAATGCCCATGCAACCATTGACATTTGCAAAAAAAAAAAGAAAAAAGTCATTCCATGTTGCTATTTGTTTGAAATACATTACTACAACCCCAAACTAATCCCAGTGATTACTAGATACTTCCCTAATGTGTTATTTTACTAGTTAAATTCTGTTGACATTGTTTGATGGCTGCCAAAAGTATTCCCACAACGTATCGTACCGTGATGTCCATGTTTGTTATGAGTGTAGCAGAGAGAGAAAAAAATGCAGTTTTGTACACAATGCTGAGCAGCAGCCTTTATTATATTATTTGAAAAATATATGTATAGACTTTGATATCATAGATAATTCTTTATATATATACTTATTTCTCTATTCAGTTTCGTTACCGAATTAATAAGTACACTCCTACTATATTTCCTGATAGAAATATGAGGAGGCATTGAGGGTTGAATTACATGAAATGATGTCAGAGCCGGGAAAACATTTTCCTCCAAATGAGTTCTCATTAATACACACCCCAAAAAAAAAAGAAGTATCATTGAATTGTAGTATGTGGCGCAGTTCTGATGAATAGAAAAGCCGCAACCAGAAATTACTACAAACATACATCTGCCGCCCTCCTTTTGAAGACCTTGTACAATTTAGGACCAGGTTTAATAAGTGAATCCTAGGTTTTGTCATGTTACTTCACTGTGTTAAATGGAAACTTACTCTATTCACAACAAGGAAACACGTCATCACGTTTACTGACCACATCATCACAGCTGTGACTACAAGGGAGGAGTAACACTACTGCTATAAAGGTATTCTTGTGTTTGTGCGTGCATGTGTGTGGCTTGAAATGATTATTTGAGTGAGAGAGAAGCAAAAGGACACCAGGGGATTCTAGAAATGATGTCAGAATGACTTGTGACATGGCAGCGCACAGGAACCTGACAGAACGCAGGATATGTTCATGAAAAGAGTTGTTTTGTGAGGAATGAATTAAAAGATGTGTAGCGGTGATACATTCGTCAATTGAATTTACATGTTTTTGTGTGTCAGCACATTTCTGTTGCTTATTTTATTTATAAAAATGGGATTCAGGACATCCTCACTGTTGTCAGTGGCTATGTCTATCTCCCAAATCATTCTTATTCTTATTCTTTACTGCCAATTAAGGGAATACAATTGTGAGAGGATGTTGTGTTGTCTTGTCGCTCTGCCGCACAACACACCGCCACCTTTGGTCGGTCTACTTTACCAGATGTGGGCAAAACAAGGTGTGAGGTTGGTGTGGGAAGAAGAGATGTCAGTGTGAAATCAAGCCTGAACATCAACTCCAGGTCTGCAAACAGGTCTATTAGCTCATTAGTGTATGTACAATCCTATTTACACACGGAATGCATGTGTACTCATTGGTGTTGGGGACCACATGACATCACACTCGTGACCTTTCAGCGTGAGGAAGAAAGGATATTTTGTTCAGCAGTGGCTCTTTTGATCAGAACTTGAGATGGAGCCTAATCACCAATTGCATTATAACAACACCACATCAGTAGTAGAAGTAGTAGTAGTACAGTAGTAGTAATAGTAGTAACACTGTCCCGCTTAACAATATATGAGTCATTTTTACAGAGTCTTTAATCCTGAATAAATCACATCTTCTTTTTGGTTAGCTTCTGTGGTTTAATCTTAAACTGAGCTCCAGACCTGCGTGTGCGTCATTTGTCTGATTTTTCATTCAACAAGAGAATCTGTCCACTTACCAAATCTCTATGTGTATATATTCTACAAATCAGAATTCAGTGTCACACACAGCACATAGAGATCAAGAAACAATAGTATTATGTAAGCTGACCGGTAAAAAGAAAAACAGTCAATATAAACGTGGAGTTATTAGATGCGCACACCCCTCCCACAACAATAGCCTCTCTCTCTCTCACACACACACACTCACATACACACACACACACACACACACACACACACACACACGTTCTTCCACACGTTCCCTTCAACTAGACTGCTGTCAAGTCTCCATCTTTGCGGCGGTTGGCTGGATGTTTTGGACTTTAGAGAGAGTGACCGGAACCTTTCCATCCCCTGGGGTAGGCGCCCTTGTTATGGGGTTACCTGCAACAACAGCAGTGTTGCATTGTGGGACGATTGTGAATTACAGACATTGCCAAACATCCCATAGTGAGTAACTATTGAAATACAATAAGTAGACTGTTGAATAAGTATTATAGAAGTACTACAAAAGGCTTTGTTTTGAATTTTTATGCAGCGCACCAATCACTGATACCACAACAAGAGAGGGTAGCCTTACCAACTGCTGCTTGTAGATCTGCCAGCCTCTCCTTAAACTTCTGCTGCAGGTACAGTTCTTCTTTGGAGTAGTTTTTGGTAAATGCAGACAGGAGTAAACCCAGAGCCAGAAAGCCGCCCCCCACGCAGAAAAGAACGGCGCCGGTCATCTTGCAAACATCCAGAGCATGGTTGAAATTTACGGCGTAGCTATGGAAGAGGAAATGCACATCATTGATTTTGATGGACCAATCACCTGTTGCTCTGAGTATGCAAAGGGTACGCAGCTCTCAAGGAGGTCTCTGTGTTTTGGCCGTGCTCAAGAATTTTCAGGTACAACATTTAAAATGTCGCTCTACCTGTCGATGAAAAGGACGTCATCCTCGCCAAACGTCTCAATACGGGACGGTGTTGCGTAACCGATCAGTATCATAATGAGGCCTGCAAACATGATCATGGTGCCAAAGGCGAGACAGATCTGGAGGGAAAAAAAGAAGAGACAAGACACACTTGCTCAGTTGCAGCTGACGGCTTGAAGTCTGTGCTTTTGCGATTTCTGTGCCACAGTTCCAAACTATGACTCATATTGTTGGCTAAGGTTTGAAGTTACCTTCCAGAGTACAGAGCTCCACCGACTAGGCGATCTCTGAATCTGAAAATCTTCATCTCGTTCCCATATCGAAGCTGTGCACTCTTCATAAAACTGAATTTGGGGACAGAGAGGGGTTTTTTTTTACGTCATATATTCACAACATTTGATGGATATTTGTGTGTGTGTGAGAGAGAGAGAGAGAGAGGAGAGAGAGAGGAGAGAGAGCGAGAGAGAGAGAGAGAGAGAGAGAGAGAGATGAGAGGGTCACCTGGTGCAGGTAGGAGCGGACTCCATATTGTTGGTAGTTCCCACTGGCCTGGACTTGCTCAGTGTAGTCTGACCCACAGATCTCTGAGCAAGACGTCATCCTGCACTGCTGGGAAACACACTGATTCAGAGAAGTGCTCACAGTGCTCCGTTTGCAAAAAAAAAATTATATTATTTTACATCGTCCAACTATTCAGGTTTGCCTCAGTATCTCTCATTGTGGTTTACTGATGCAAAGATGTGACATGAACTTACAAATGGCCTGTCTTTGTGCTTGGTCTCAGGCGTAAAAGTCAGACAGCTGCAGAAGCGCAGAATGCGAGAGAACTACACAATTTGTACTACCAAAGTCTTGAAGTGTTTATTTGACTCTGACATTTATTTGATTCTATTTTTGGCAGCATGCCTGAGAATGAAACAGACAATGGATTTTTTTGAGCGTTAAGCAACTGGGTGAGCCACTTCACAGTCAAAAACAGAACATTCCTCTAACGTGTCATGGACTAGAAAAGGAGCCACCTGTGGTGTGTCCACACAGCCCTCGCAAGACGCAACTTCATCTCATCCACACATTGCTGTTCAAGTAATTCGGAGTTGCACAGCATTTCCTACATTTGAACAGCAAAATCAGCACTCCACACTTTTCTGCACTCAATCTACAGACCTCCTACATGACTCAGAACTCTGTCACTCAGCCCTTTGCCTTGCCTACACGTCTGCATACAGCATGACTTTATATAGCCTGCAGGCATACGCAGACCTAACACACAGAATAACCCACTGTTATATAAGCACTGAAAGTTTGCTACACTGATATTAATGATGCATGTACGCCTCTGCCATCATGAAGACAGGTACAGGCATCCTCCCCTTGTCAATCTCTTTTGCATAATAGTGTGCTGACATGACTCTGCATCATTACCCATCACACTCACAAAGTCACGACTGCTATTACTTCAGCAAATATGGATCTGCTACGTGTGTGGTGAATGAGCCATTAGTGTAATGTCTTCCATAACAGATTTACAATAATAACAATTGTGGTTATGGATTATAGTCTCATCATACTGGAGCTTTGTGTTATGTTTTGTTAATTCACAAACAAATACACAAAAACATGTATTTTATTGTGTGATTTCTGCCTTTGTCTGTTCTCCTACAACACATGGTCCAAAATTTCTTAAACCTGTTCATGACTGCAATAGGTATCCTTGTCATCATTCCTTAGGAGTGATATGACATACATAAATTGCATGACTGTATGTACAAGTCACAAGTTGCACCACTGTACGCAGTGCAATCCATGACTCATATTTTTGTGTAACTATATATCATTTGTATAAATGTTTTTGTATAACTGTAAGAAACACTACTAATTCACAGTAGATCTCAATTCACTCAATCTGCTTATCAATGTCGAGCAAAGTCTGTGACACAAATGTGAAACAATGAAGTAAAAGACAAATGTTATTGTATGTAATTGTTCACAGGGCTGTAATGACAGCACTATACAGGTAGCAGGTTGAATGTCAAAGCAAATATGTTACTTAAAAGTGCTCACAGGTTAAGCACGGTTCTCGAATAATTTGTTGAATGTTGGTTTACATGATTTTGCTCTGCTCAAGTTCGATGGATGTGCCTCAAAACTGCCACAAATAATGTTTAGACATTAGAGCAAAAAATTAACATGTACAAACAACTCATCATGTAACGCATTACACGTCTCCTCAGCTGAAATGAAGTGTTAGTCATGTCTAACAAAATATCACGGGTACCAAGTGACACATCTAAACAAGTGTTAAAGGTCCTCTCAATCTTTTCCTTCCTTCTTCTGTGCAAAATGTAGTGATTTGAGCCAAAGATTAAAAAT
Source organism: Carapus acus (assembly GCA_900312935.1). Taxonomy (NCBI): domain Eukaryota; kingdom Metazoa; phylum Chordata; class Actinopteri; order Ophidiiformes; family Carapidae; genus Carapus; species Carapus acus. The sequence goes on from OMPJ01010455.1 coordinate 13,981, forward strand.
ACTGTGTTTAATACAGACTATTTCAGAGGAACATTCTTCTGACTTTGACATGGATATTCTAGTTTGATGAGATTAACTCGAGAACATTAGCAAACAAATCTTATTGCATTCAGGGCATATAATGTTTCTGAAAAGTGACACTGTGGACAGACTTTCCAGATAAATTGCTTCTTCGCTTAGTTAAGTTGACATTTATCTCTCTGACTGAACGCTTCAGTGTGATAAATGAAATCATTTATGCAAAGCGAGGGCCCAGAAACAACAAAAGGCTGTTTGTCCAACTTATTTTTATGTCTCTGACAGCTGCCATAAAACCCTCACAGCAATACATCTTCAGAGATAGGCCAATTCCAATTATTTTCCCCTGAGATCGGTAAATGATAATCAGCCTCAATTCCTGGAAACAGTGTGTGTTGTTTTTGACAGATAAATCATGCTTAAACGTCAAATGCAAAAGCAAACTTAATGTCCTCGTACATCCAGTGTAAGTTCATCAAATTAACTGTTCAATGTCTGAGCAGCATGTTCGAGAAGCCCAACCAGTGCTAGGATGAGTTGAGCACCAGATTAAGATAAGGCACAGTGTTCCCACGCACCTAATTTCAATTACATTGCATAATTTGTAATTCTCCATTTTTATGAGGAACTGGATATGCAGGGAGAGTGCGCCTTTCGTGGGCATGGTTTTGCATCTGATAATTATATGATGATGATTATGATAAAGCTCAGATGCTGCTCCCCAACCCTAACACTGTGGTATGGGAATTGCAGCTTTATTTTACAACGCACGCACACCATGTAATGCTGTTCCCTATGTACTCTACATTACGAAATTCCACATAACTATTGTAAAAATGACTGGTTTACTGGGAGACCGTCAAAATATCTGTTGCCCTTGACCTTCATCTGGAGCTACACCACTACACGCCTCCTGGAATACATTTGAAAAGAACTCAAGAAATAAAGAGGAAAAATACGTGAAAATATGAGCGGGTATAAACTTACAATGTTTGAAAATGCTGTGATTTGATTGCTGTTTAAGAGATAGTGGCCACTGACTGACGTTGCTATATTTGATGATAATATCAAGATATAGTATCGTCCTAAGCACTGGTTTTCATGTTAAGTATGCTATCAAAAGCCTTACTGTATAGATCAAAAACATGAGTAGGTCCCCTCTGCATCTATTACGCCAACGCGATAGTACAATTGTTACTGTCCATGGCGTGTTCTCGCCCTATCGGAGCTGTCCTTGGTGCTGAACGCCATCATACCATCCAGCTCTCGGCGGAGCAGGAAAACACGCAGACGTAATACGTGACGCCAGCCTGAACACGGCGGTTCCGTTCCCCCTCCCAACCCCGCGGCGAAGGCACACTACACACGTTTCCATCCTCGCTTTAACGACGGATTTTGAATCGGAGGATTAGCATTTGTGTGTCCACCACAGCGAATGACCTTCTATCCACCTGAGAGCAACAGCCGCTAGAAAAAACAACGTGAACTACCTGAAACATTTGGAGGAAACACCTGGTTTAAACGGCTTTGACAGCGGTTCGGATATTAAGGCGACTACGAGTGGCCACATCAATCGAACAGAAAAGTGAAATACAACACAAAGTTTTGTCGAAACAACCTGCACCCGCCAAATAGCCGCGACTTGCAGCAGTGTGTCTGGGAAAATACGGCTGTTTGGCGACAGAATCTAAACCTGAAACCCGCTCGTTCTTTACAATCTCTTCATGACAATCAAAGCTGCACGTAAATAAAAACGATCAAGGTCATGTATCTGTCTTTACCCAGGTCGGAGAGTGATCACACGGTGCTTCTCCCTCAGCCGGTTCCCATCGCTCTACGGCCAAATCTCTCTCTCTCTCTCTCTCTCTCTCTCTCTCTCTCTCTCTCTCTTTCTCACCCCTTCTCTCTGCCCCCCCTCCTCGCCACCACCCCTTCGCTGTCCTCTCCATCCATGATTCGGATGTTTCGGTCTCACTGCGCAGGCGCCAAACCAATGACGAAATGATTCGATAGGGAGTATAAATAATAAGGCAGGCAGGGTGGAAGGGCATCCCGAGCGGAGATGTATCAAGTTAAGATTCAAACTGGAGCCCGAGCTTGATTGAATTGGTTTACAAGAAACACACGCTGTATAGTAAACTTTATTTTGTCTGTGATAATATCGCAGGAAAAATAACTCTCCACAATATGTTTCCAAAGGAAAACCGGACAAAGTAGGGAACCATTTCAGAAAACAATGTCTCTGTGGAGGAAAACAGATCTTGAAATCGCTTTTGAAAACGTTAATTGTCCGAAACCTTTCTCGGCGTCTTCTCTGCCCTCACATTCCAGGCACATTCCAAGCGTCTCTATTTTTAGTAATGCTATTGACGTCTACACTTTACGACAGTATTAGTCACCATCTCGGTGATCCCTTTAAGGATAGTTTGACCGAGAAGACAAATCGTCCAATTCTGCTTGTATATATGAATATATACACCGCTCAAAAAAATAATGGGAGCACTTACACAACACAATGCAACTCCAAGTCAATCACGCCTCTGTCAAATCAACTTGTCCAATCAAGGAGCAACACTGATTTTTTTCGACGATATGAAGAATTAAGATTTCCAGCTCGAATATTTCATTTATTGAGATCTGGCATGTGTTGTTTTAGCTTTCCCTTTATTTTTGTGAGAAATTTATACAGTGTAAACATCTATTAAGGAGTTAATCACATTGTCAGTCAAATCAAGAATCTCTTAACTGCAGCATATTAAGAGAGAAAGAGGACAACAAACAGGACAATTCCATTTCAAAAATCTCAACATTTAACTTGTGTGATGCTGCTCTTAACATCCAATAACCTTACAATATTTTCACAAGAGAAATTGAGGTATTTTACATCAGGATCTCTGATGTAAAGGTTGTGAAGACCAGATTTCCACTTCTAAGTCTAACCAGATTAATGAAAGAGTTTGTTTTATGATGTAAAGCCCAAGTAATTTCGCCTCACTCATTTCAAGTGCTGCCAGGGCCTGGCTAAAACAGAATAGATGGGCTTGGGGTTAATTGCTATCCCCATCACTATTGCCCTGTGGAGTGTTTTAATCTTTGACGGCTAAAACCAGGTGTCCCTGTCATCAGTCACCGTTAATGAATAATTAATGGTACATCATCTTTCACACAGTCATCATTGAGCTTCCATCATTCCTGCTTAACACGTGATATGCAGGCTGTTGGTCATATCCATATTCAAAGATAGTCTTTTGCTTCTTTAATTATTCAATGAAAGACTAAGGAATTAACAGGGTTCCATGAAATAAAGAGCATAACCCTGGGTGTCCACTGTGTGGCACAATAGCTTCTGCTGGATGGACTTCATACAAAGAGTCAAAGTCAGGCCTCTCTCAACTTCCACTGTTTCTGCCAGTGCGACAGGACCATCACTGTCCAAAGCCAACACAGGTTGCGCCATTTCTGCTCATTCCCCTGAAATGAAGAAACAAATGTTTTTGAATGTAACACTATTTTGTATTCGTCATGAGCAGTTGCGCTGAGGGAGAATCATTTAATATGTAGGAATACTGCAGTGAGGATGTAAAAGATGCACAGTACATGTGTAAACCGTCTCCTTAGCAAGAATGAAGCCCAATATCAAGTTTCCCCTCCTCTTTGTGTCCTACTGTGGTGCCTTTGACCAAATCTATGATATTTTTTACAAACCCCATAATCTATAATGACAAACACAACATGTAGAATCCGTGTTGATGCCCAGTTGATTCAGGCATCTCTATTTTTCAGTGTGATTTACTTCAATTTCGACAATTTCTCTCGATTTGATCAAACCTTTCACAACCATGATTTGTGTTTCAATGGATGAATAGTTTTCATCTGACACGTCGCAATACTTTGCATGCCAACACATCTTGGCAAAACGTCTGAGCGGTCGCACTCTATCAAAGTGCTTTCTTCAACAAGCTCAGCCGATCGTGCCAAGCTGGAGCATCTAGTTGTAATTTAAATATTACACAAATTGTTTTGTGGCTTTATCTAAAAGGCACATTATATACCTCACTTTGAGGGAGAAACTGAGGGCTTTATGTACAATATATTCAACATTATTACATGACAACGCAGCATATATGACTGTTGACATCTCATTAGATATTTCAAGATATAAAGCTGAACCACAACGTACGGATTTTATCACATCGCATGCTTGTTTGGAAGAAAATACTCTGTTATTACTGCCTCCCTCCCATCCTGTCGCTCCTCTTTCTCTCTCTCTCTTTCTCTTTGTGTGCACAAGCCCAGCATCTCATCTCAGTGCAGAGAGAGGCGGTTTCTATGGCAACATCTAAAGGTCACCTTCAGGAAGTTGTCTGTGAACGTGAGCAGAATGCCACTCGGATAATCAGGCCTCCTGTAAAGACTGATAACAGACCATGGCTCATTAGAGAGAGACAGGCGGTGGAAGTGGGGTTATTGAAAAGATTATTAGTTAGAGAGAAGAGACAAAAGAAGGTTTAAATGTAAAAAAATTACTCGCTGATTAAATGTGTAAAGCGCCGTTGTGTGGCGTCTTGATTCAGTCACGTGTTATATGATGTCATATAAGGCATGTAATCAACAGCTAATTTGATTCTGTGGGAGTATAATTTCAAATGTTTGATCAGATTCTGATATAGACGTTATGGAGGCCAAACGCCCACATTTTTTTTGTACCAGCAGAGGGCGCACGCACAATATCCGCCTGTAATTTAGCCTTCAAATGTAAATAGGTACCTTACATTTTTACTTTTACCAACGTGCGGTCTGATGTTTCAAAGAACATCAAATACTTTTCTGGGTTATCTAAATATGCCATATAAATAACTAGACTTTTTTTCCCCTGTCAAATCTGCAATGACTCTCCAATAAGGATTTTTGCTTTATGAATTTGATGGATTGAAAGGTGCGCTTTAACAAAAGTTAAGTATCAACTGCAACACGCGAATGGACATGTTCAGTTTAAGTCGTTGAGGATTATCTCAGTGAAACCGATCATTGTTGAGCCTTGTCAAACCTAGATTTCTTGATATCTTCAACATCAGGAGAATGGCACTGAATAGAGCCATAGATAGATAAAAATTTTAGATTAATTCTACATGAATTGTCCGTTGGAAAATGAATATCCTAAATCAATTAACTCAACCTGCAGAAACAGTTTGTGTTAACGGCGAGATCAACGAGGAGGTTTGTCCTTTGACCTCATGTGGAGAAGCTTGAGAACCGCGTGGCTGTAAAGATGTCTGCAAGGTGGATGTGAAAGGTTTCAAAATTCTCCAGGGCGTTCGCATAACTTTCCCCTGTGGTTGGAATATGGAACGAAGGACATAAAACTACCACAGGTGTATCCACAACCATCCATATCTGGATTAAGACGATTGATTTTTATGTTCGAGTTTCCCTCAAGTTAAGAGCGGATAGCGTCTACCGAGCTGCAACACCTGGTAAGTGAAAACAAACATTTTGTTCATGCTCTACTTTGGATATTTTTTTGTGCCTCGATATCACACAGAGTCATTATTAATAGTTTTTGGTGCCAATGTCTGACGTGGAAACGCGTTCCAGTGACTGTTTGCGTGAGGTTGGCGTCCAGACAGTTTGGTGGCTACTTGGTCAGAAATCAAGCGTGGTCCACCCACCTCGGTTTCTGAAGTGAAAAACACAACACCGTGTCCCGCATGCTGTGATTTATCAGCTCTCAGGCTTTTCTCTCTCTCAAGTAGTGTGGTTAGGTCAGGACGTATGCCAGTTTAGCCCATCTGTACCCATGTCCAAGCACAGGCTCGGCCACTTGACTGACTGCCCAGAGACTCTTGAGCCAAAACTCATCTCCACACACACATAATCACACACATGCCTGAAATACTGTATTTAACGAGTGTACAGGCAGTGGAGTAGAGGAAGGTGTCATATTACCAGTTCAACACTCAGCCGAGTTGCTTGGCTACTTGCAGAGATATTTTGTGCATAAGATTTAGAGTTTTGAGGATGAGGCGATGGGAGTGTCAAATCTATTCGTACATCAAAGAGTCAAAGAATTTTTAGAATGTATCTTGATGGTAGTTATTGGTACTCCAGAGTTCATCAGAGGCCAGAATTAGTCATCTCCCACTGGTAGCAATGTGGTGTGACTCGCCCGTTTGCTCAGATTTATCTACTTATTTAGAATCAATAGGAATTTGTGCTTTGTTGCTGTGTGTGTCCATGTACTATGTCCATTCGAGCTTTGCATAAATAGATGAGTAATTCTGCCTTGTACAGCTCGTACTTGTACAGCTTCCTCTCTTTCCATCAGTATGTGAGGTCTCTACTGAATGTGGTTTCCAACTGGAAAGATATTCTAATGATGCAAATCACACTGGTAACAATCTCCAACTGGTAAATCATTCACCACCACAGCAGGAGACTCTATTCTTTGTGTTTTTGTACCGTTCCATTTGATTTTCGCACTGGAGCTGGTGCGTTTGTGTTTGCAAGGCTGACATCTACTGGGCCTCGTGGGTCCTGTACCAGCACGGCCTGCGAGTGAATTGTGCAGAGCGGCGTTCCTCTCACTGTCGCCTGGCACTCGCATAAGAAGCATCATGACTTGTGTTACATCAGCATTATGACTTGCGGTGCATCAGCTGTGTTAAATCAGAGCTTGATTCAACACGGCTATCTGCGGTTTGCTCTCCATCTCTGTCCATCTCATCCCTTCTGCTACAGAATATACCGCAAGACTTACAAGAGGGGAGGGCAGATTTTAATGAATCCTCTAAAAAAAAATCCATGGCTATGCATTTCCGAGAGGTGGGAGTTTGATCCATGTCCTGTAAAGCCATCTTAAGTGCAGGGTGATATCCTTTGCTGCAGCTCTTCCCACCTCTCATGTCATATGATGGATGAGTGGGATGGGCATGAGAAACATCCGTCTGAAGAACCTTAGCCTTGATGTTGTAGCCCATTCTTCAACGTATTGATTCCTGTGTCATTCTGCCATCTCAGGGCTGGAAGCTTGGACTTTCCACTTGGACGTTGCTGTATTTCATAAACCACTGACTGGAGGGGCCAAATATGTATTGCTACATTGAAAGCCATCCGTCTTTGCCGGACAAAGGTGTCAAAGTTATGACTGGGCAAACACGAAGTATCGGGCAGGGCTCAGATAAAAGTTTCGGTAAATCTGTTGTGCTGTTTTTGAGACCACGACAACGCTCCGAAATCCTGCAATGAAGATATTTTAAGGACCTGCTACAGGTCTTTAAACTTTGCCCGCCCATTGAATCCCCAACACATGTCCGAATCCTGAAATGCTTGTCTTTTAAATCCGATGAGGGGCAACGCAGCGGTTATTGTGTGCAAATTCTCCCAGAAGCCCCAACACACACTCCATCATCACTAATGGTGTCCATGTAATAAGAGTGTGGCCAAAGGGTGTCTGTTTGCTGCAAATCTGGTTATGAGAACACAAACATTGCTTATGTTTCCTGTGTAATGGTTTATTAAGAAAGTGAGAGGCTTCAGGGAAACGGGCGTATTGAATAAGGAAAGTATCATAGGATTTGATAAACAGATCAGCCATGTAAATATTTCTCGGCCTGCGTAAGGCAATATAGAGGAAACGTAATTGTAGAGCAGTTTCCAATAAGGTAGTGCTCCATTTTCCGATACAAATTACACTTTGATCTGGACCAAAAGTGTAATGCTTAAGGTGCAGGTCCCTATTCACTCAAGATGGAAAACACAATCTATTGCTTAACACAATTAAGTAACCTTGTTAAGTGTCTCTATATATCAGAATTTGAAAACTTAGCAAATAGAAAAATAGGAAGGCGTGAATCTGTATCCGGTTATTACGTAAGGTGACCTGAGGGAAATACTGTACACATCAGGTGCCATTTACCTCTGAGCGACTTCTGGTGTTTTCTGGAGGTGACAAAACAGAACATTTTACTTTAGAATGAATGACTGTATTTTTGATACATCCCTTTGTGACGCAGACAACAATAATTGTCATATGAAATACAGAATTAATGGCAAGTGATTAGTGAAGTGCACACTAATGCGCGCTCTCTCTCTCTGTGTCTCTTTCTCTGTCTCTCTCCCTCTCTCTGTCTCTCTCGTTCTTGAGTACACACACTCGGAGACTACTTCTTGAACCTACCTGGTGTCTCTGCGACGATCCCCTCCAACCCCCTATTTTAATTGTACCATTTTGAGCATTAGCTGTGAGTGGTCATCAGTCACAGGTCTATGGGGGTTGATCTATGGGTCTGAGCTGTAATAGTCTCTGCTCCACTCTGCTCTCCAGGCACAACATCACTTATGAGAGACACACTTAACAACAATTAATCATGCCTGAGCACACTCCTCCCCCTCCCAGTGTTCCGAGTGCTATTGCAGGTGTTTAGGCAGTGCATTTAGGCGAATGTGTAGAGATTTAAGAGAAAAATATCTAAACTCATGCACGTATACAATCAATAAGCTGTGATATTTTATTGTTAGCAAAAACATCCTGGACATGAATTGAATGAGCTTTATTGTTTTTTTTTTCTTTTTTGAATAAGCAAGCCTTACTAAAACATTGCCAAGCATTGTTATTTCACGCAGGCAAGTTTGCTTCATCTTGAGCTGCAGCTCCAGAGGTGAAATCTGTTTGTGTGAAAAATAACCAGCTGGCCCCAATCTTGAACGAAGCCAAATCTTTCTAATAAGTGGGGAAAAAAACCCCAAATCATTCAAAGAAAATGATTTTCAAACGAGACACCATCGTTTTTCTGCGATTACTAACTGCAATGAACTAATATCTCAACAAAATAAAACTTGTGCAAAAAAAGTTGAAATTTATGTTTTTGAAAGCCTGTCAGCTGATTGGAGGGTCTCTTTTGAAATTGAGTCAATGGAATTATTGAATGTTGAAATGAGCTTTAATCTCTCTGCCCTGGTTGGATTTGATTGACTTTTGGTGGACAATATATCATTGTAATGCAGGATGTCTGCTGCAGAATTAGAGGCTCGGTTTGAGTGTGTTCCAGCGTCTTTGTAACATAGAGCGAGAGACTCACGCTGGCAGACGTCTCCAAGGGATCTCCTTAGGAAGAATACCACCCAGAAGCGGCCTTGTTTGCTGTCCCTGTTACCATGGTGACAGAACCGCATTTGTATATCATGCCAGCTTGTCTGTTGTCTACGTTGATTGTGCTCAAAGTGCGGCTTTAAGATGAGACACATTTTCATAATTAGATGTTAGCGTTGAGGGTTGGTTATCCAAAGTTTGAAGCTTGAGGTTGTGTGTGCATTTTACGTGTCTACGTCCATGCAGATGAGCATGGTGAGCCAGCAACTGTCACCACATGGAGCAGCCAAACAAGCTTCACTTCTGCCCTCACCCCGATCTCCAATTACAGATCCCAGATATGCCAAGCGCCCCCACCTTTTTCTCCCTCAATAGACGGGATTAATGGGCTGCTTTCTCTGACACGTGCGCGCACACATGCGCGCCCGTGCACACACACACTCGCACACACCTTCCCCCTAACCCCCTCCCCTCTCTGTGTCTCTCTCTCTCTCTCGCCCACACCCATCTCCCCTACCCCTCTAATGGTGCACCTGCCTCCCCTGCTCTCTAGGCCAGATCAGCTCCTATCAAAGGAGCTGAACTCCTTTCCTCCCGAAAGCTAATCCAACACCTGTCTCCAGGCTTTATACACGGAATACAGGAGTCTGTGCTGTATGTGACTGTGAACGTGTGAGTGTAACAGTCTGTGCGCGCTGGTGCCGATAAGGATCTGTGCATCTCTAACATTAGGGAGTCTGCATCTCTTTTTCAACAGGAGATTATTTCTATCATCTCTCCCATATTTATTTTGGGATTAAGACGGTCAAATTAGCAGTAATGTGTTGATTAGATGAGTACGGGATGACCAACTGCCGTAACTGCAACACGTGTGTTTTGCAGGTTTTGTTAACTTCTGTTGTGTTGGAATTTAACAGCAATTTTGACGTACAATAGCTGCGGTAAAACCACCTGGAATTGCCTCACGACGCACTGTGTGCCACACGTGGCCGCTGCAGGAGTCCTGTCGTGTTGGGAGACATGGCGAGCCATTGAAATGCTCCCTGTTTTTCAGACTTTAATTTAACAGAACTCACATCAAGACCCTCTGAAGATTCGCCTGCAGCAGCAGCAGGGGCTTCTCAAATTGGAAATTGAAGGTAAAATAAATCTAAGATTGCTTCCCTCCCTATAGAATCTTGAAAATGGCTGCAGGGGAGATATTAGAGAGAGGACTGAGAAGCAGAGTTAGATGGATAGACATCGAGGCGAGGAAGAGGAGAGGGAGCGGGCGAGGAGTAGAGGAAATAAAGAACCAAAGAATGAAATAAACAGAGGGTTAGAGGAAAAATGGAGAGGAATACCGAGATAAAGGAAGAGAATGATGGAGTTAATGGAGCTTTAGTCAGGTTAGCCACCGGGGCTTGAAGTAGTCATTTTACCACGGAAATGTTCTGAAACCCTGTGAAGAGTGTGTGCCTTTGCTAATGTGTTTGCATGTGCACACACACAGGTGATTTAAGTTCTTAGGGTCAGTATCCAGAACAGGATTGTTTCTCAATTTATAATTTGTTCTCAGTGGAGTAAAGCTGCATGAAATGAAATATTTGCCTCGGGTCTGGTTGTTTACCTTGTTACAAGAAAGTGTCTGAACATTTTAAGTACCTGTGGCTACCTTTCCCCAACTAGGGATAGATTAAAAGAAACTGTTGGTCTTAGCCCTTTCCTCCGCATGTTGCTAAACTTTGCTCAATTTCCAAAAGCTGGGATGCTTGATGAAAAATTTCTGTTTTACTTACTTTGGGCCACATTGCTTTTGTGCCCAGTGGAGCTCAAAACTGCGCTTATAGCACTGCCCAGCTTGCTATAGGCCATAAAGGATAGTCGGGGTTTTATGTTTGAACAGATTGAGTTAGTATGAAGGATATGCGCTGTAGATACTTTTATCATGTTGTTCAGATATTCCTAGGTCAGTCTCTGACATGGGTGTCATACAAAGAACGATGCATAGCAAGCCTGCTACCATATTTTCTTGAAAGGGGTCAACGCCCTCGTCATACAGGTCGCAGACACCGTTTTCCTCGGGAGAATAACTACTTAAGCCTGGAAATCGAAGCAGACAATGGCAGCAACACAACAGGTTGATTGCATTGCACCGCAATTTCACGGCCACCGTCAAAGTAAGAATCCAGGATTAACATGGCGACCCAACAGAAAACAATGAATGCTCGGCTCTTAGTAGATAAAATACTGTACTCACCTCGTGACCGATGGCTTGCACGCGCCTTTTCACACTCTCCGACGTAGGCAACCACACGTGCTGGATTGCTCCCGTGCTCGCACACATCTACACAAACCAGCCAACCTGTCATATCAGCAAAGGCTCACTGGATTAGCATATCTTGGTGAGATAAAGGAGGAGACAGTGGTTACTTAAGTTTGACTTAATGTCCTCCAACATCTGCTTCCTGCTATCTTGTCCTCCTGCTGTCTGCTGTTCCTACCGTCAGTGTAACTACACGTGAGTGCTCGTCGCCTCAATTTCTGACTAATTATCTTAGTTAAATTCCTCTTCCCTCCATGTGTTTATCTATTTCCCCCTCTCTCCCTCTTTCTATTTTCCTCCCAGCTTTTGGCAGATCATATCAATTAAAGCCGCATGGGGGTTTTCTTATCACAGTGCATCCCCTTGACTCTGAGGATTAAGTATTTGTGCATTAAAACTAATATGTCTCTCTGTGCACACCTGTCAAGGCCGATCTTCATCTAGCGAAAGGTTGATTTATAATGTCACACACGCCCAGGCACTCCGTATGCATGCAGACTGAAAGGTGTGTTCACAAACCATACATGCACTACACACATGCATGTGGATAAACCAAGTTTACACCCATTGCTTGGGAAATGTAGCAGGAATGTAGTTATGTGTGACATTTTATGGAGGCCATTTGAAATGTAGGATTATCCAGATAAAGAGAGAGATGGTGATATTGTATTGGGTGCCAAGTAGTGTATCAGCATAAACAACTCCCCCCCCATGTGTCTCGTTGGTTTCAGCACAGTATAATGTACAATATATACTGATGCATAAAGTTGGTGCCAGTCATCTGCATGATTTTTTTCCCTTTAACAATGAATTATTTACAGACTGTATTATAGTTTTACAAGAATAAATGTATGTACCGCACAGCCCACAGGATGTAAAATGCGGTGCCTGCCCATGCTTCTCACACAGTCCTATAGTTACGATCCGAAATCCTGTTCCAGCAGAAGAAATCTGTTGTTTCACCTGGTTATTGTCTCATTTGATCGCAAGGTTTCATGCATCCAGTTTTAATTGGTTTCATTTAAATTGGCAATGAACAAATCTACTTAACACTGCTTTTTCTGTGCTAATTGCGAAAAACAACGTCAATTTATTTCTTTTTAATGACAAACATACTCTTATCCATATACAAGTCCATTTCATGGCCTTTACCTTGTGTATTCCACATTCATTGATTGTTAAATTGGGACTGATAATTTCATAATTTCATGTGTAGATTATTTTTGTCAAATTGTTCATACTTTTCAATGCTTCTTCTGATTCTTAACTGTCAAAGTTACAGTTGAACCTGACTTCACCCTTACATACACTGAAAAATTGTAATGGGCAATGGAACAACCTCTTATGTCCAACAAATCCTGCCATACTGATCAACCACTACCCTAATTCCGTACTTCATGTGAAACAGCTGGAGCAGCACCCTTCAACCACACAATTTAATATGTTGTCGACGCATATGGAGACCAAATGTAATCTATTGATTCCAACGGAGTTTACCAATAGAAGTGACAGCCAGTATTTCGACATAGCCAGCATTACAGTGAGATATGTGATGTTGGTTCACACTAATAATGAATAAATTACTGTAAATTGTCAGACTTGCATGTCTATTGATGCAGAGATGGATACTGGCAACGCCATTTCCCTCGGATGATAATTTCACAGGCCTAAAGCGCATAATAAATGCTGAGGTTATCCTTCAGGGTTTAGCTCAGTTAGATTCCTGTCCCCGCCAGATGAAATGCTGATCTTTGAAAGTGGATAAGATTAAGGAGCTCACCTTTCTTGATTGCGTAATTTGAACAGATATTGTTTTATGTTAAAGTTGGACTCTGGACATTGCCAAACCAATGATAACGAAATCAACCCACATTCTCCTCAGTGATATCACCTGATGGACAATCTGCACCACCGTGCTCCACGAGCACGAACGTTCCATTTGAATCAATTGCAGTTCAAAATGTCATTGCCGTACATACAATCACGAGATCGACCCCAAAGTCATGCGTAAGAAAACCAACGGCATTGAAACCTATAAATCTCGATTTTGTGGTACGTTTCTGTTCGGATTTGTCAGAGCTTAATGGTGATATTATTCAGGTCATTGACATTTGCTGCCCCAATGAGTGAATTTGTGCATATACAGTAGCTGCACACACACGAATAGTGAAGCACACGCATTTAGTCTTCACTGCATTTGGCATTATTGTGTAAGGATAATGATAATTTATTCAATTCTCTGTCACCTGTCAGTGTAATTGAGATTTGCCTGCGAGTGACCACCCATACTGCCTGTCTGACTTGGTCCCAAGGGGAACACAACCCCTATGCTTCCTGCTACACACAACACACTTATTCTAATTGATGCCTACTGACTAACGGAGGTATTCAGGAATGAAATATACGCAATGCAAGAATGTTTTTCAGGCTCCAATTACCAACTGCGGATGCACCGAAGGTGCAATAAACCCGTTTCGTTGGCTGCAGATCAAATTGTGGATGCATGTATGCATTGCATTACATTGTCCTCATACTCTGTCGTTGTCATATAGTGTATATCTTTACATATTAACACACATCCATGCTGACAGAACTGTGTATGCACACACACACACACACGCAAAAGGACAATTATCACTGGTATTCCTGTAACTTCACTCTGACACAAATTTCCACAAGCACAGTGTATGCAAATGCTAAAAGGAAAAAAAAAGAAAAAAAAAACAAAACAAACAGACCCACACACAGTGAGCCTCCATGGCAACAAGCAGACAGTGCTTACAATCACAAATGATTTTGATCTAACAAATGATGTAATTCCCCATGGACTAATGTGTGCAAGCACACTGATATTCTTTTTCTTCAATACGGATTTGATGTTGTCTATGTTTGTTTATAACTGCAGAGGGTGAACATTATTTTCCTTTTACATTTGACCATCATCTCTCATTTTCTCTCGTTTCCAGTCACCATCTCGCTACTTTCTCCCTTCCACTTCTTTGGTCTCCATTCTCTAATTTACCAAGGTGACAGATCCCTTACCTGCCTAAGATAATAAGATACCCTCTCAGGCCTGTGAGACTCATTCCTCTAGCATCCATCACTTTCTGAGTCACATTACTGCCCTTTACAAGCACTGGGGTGTTTTTCTCCTTAATTGTAGCCTTATACATACCTCACCCCCTCGTAGTTATAAATGAGCTTGTCCTCCATTATGGCCATTAGAGAACTCACACTGAGGGAAGCACACCACCCACAGTGATGAGGACTTCTTTGGCGTCTGGTGGAGGAGGAGTAGAGGGCCTCTGCTCTGAAAATGAATGCCAGGGCATTCAATGTTTTAGCAGTAGCAGTTGTTAATGCTGACTGTGTCTTTCTGTGTCCCTTGTCTTTGTGTTCTGGACACAACTCCAGCCCTATTCAACAGGTGTGAGAGTATCAATGTGCAGAAAAAAAATAGAAAAGAAAAAGACACCAGGGAGAGCCTGACTCTCGCTGCCTCCCTGAAACGGAGAAGCATCACATAAATAAGGGAATTACACTCCGACCAACATGCTCTACCTATGATGTCCAGAAGATGACAGTATGCTCCCACCCTTTTGTAAACAAAGCGTTAACCCACGTAGTCATGGAAATGGTAAATGCCTCACAAAAACACTCAGAAATTGCACCCACAGTGGTGTTGAATGAAAAGGTGGAAATTGAATGACACCATCAAACAGCTTTTGCTTTTTACAATTATTGTGTTTTTGGATTGCAGGCACCGTGATAATGCTCATTGGGATGATTTTAAAAATGCTAAAACAATGAACTCACCACAAAACAAAACTGTGTGTCTGAAATCGAGATTGGACATTCTGATTTCAGATGTCAGGGGTTCTGGTAGTATGTTAAATGTCAGTGGACAAAGTAAAGTTGAAACATAGAACAGCTGTAATTGGCCTCAGATGTAATGAATTATGTTAATATGGAGGAGATTGGTTGAGTTGAATCGCTGCCTTATATTTATGTCAGGGAAATCATCGAATGAGAGATGATCTGAATGAGTGTCACGCCTCATACCTTGAATGGTTATCAATTTTTTTCATTAAGTTCACCCATGTCTTTTTTTTTCTTTCTTTTTCTCTGTGGACCATAATACACATAATGTCACCCTTTCCTTTGAGGACCAAACAGGTGTAGAAATAGCCGCGGATCAGGACATCATGTATTTCTTGTTGTTGATTATCTTGCTATTCGTGGTCTTATGAAGTTAATGGGAAATTCAAGTTTAAGGCACCTTTATTCAACTTTAAGTTTCTTATGCTCTTCGTCAGCAACCTCGTATTTCTATATTATGGAGCAATTTTACACCTTTTGACCATTTTCTGCCGTGACTTATGTTATGAGACCACAAAAACAGATGAAAATGGTTCATTTCATAAAGTGTGAATTATAGTTCACGTCAATTAGAGAATTATCTGACATCTACAACTCTGTATGCTGATCACAAAGGTGCTATTTTTTCTAAAAGTTAGATCAATGGCATCAGTTGAACCAAGTTGTATGGAAGTCCAACCAAACACTGTATGTTGCTTTGTCCTTGTCCCCTGTTTTCCTGGAACCGCACCCCCACTTTCTTAATAGATTGATTTCATGTGTTACACCAAGACATTTCATCTCCTTTTCAGCAGTCTGCTGTCATGTCTGTCGCTATATGCGCCTGATACCAACAGGCCAATTTACAGATGGTGACACAAGAACCTTACAAGGAAATCATTACAGACAGATTCATAAATATCGGCAGCTCTGTTTCTTTTAATGGTCAGGAGTCAGAAGTTTAAGGTATGGAAGTCCTGGAGCTAAAAGACTCAAGGATAGATCAATGTCAGTCGTCAGGGGGAATGAAAGCCAGTCTGGTGGAAAAAGGGGGAAGAAGGAAGCAGCTTCAGGCAGTGAAAAGTCATATCATAGAGTCGTCAGGGTGGGCTGTGGTGGTTTCAAATCATGAATTCTTTAATGTACTAAGTCCAAATGGTCCCCAGTGCCCCCGCAGTGGCTTGCCTGGCAGTCTGAAAATAATTGAGGACTTGAGCAAGTGAAAGAGGGGCGTGATAGGGGGGGCGGAGGGGGAGAAAAGATGCGGGACAGGGAAAGGTGGAAAAGAGAATGAGTGAATGTATAAATGACAGAAGGAGAGAGATGTCGACTGGTCCCCACAAAAATTACCTCAGCCCGCCACCTTCCACGGCTCTCTTGTGACACGCAGACTGCCGTCATTTGTTCAGTCCTTCTGCCTCTATATTGCTCACATTGATGATAAAGCTGCAGTGGAGGGTGGATGGTAATCTAGTGGCATTTCAGGAAATGGACCTCAGAGGAATACTTCTTTCATCTGGAGTCATTAATCGCAACGTCCAATCGGCTGGCTCGTAGATCAATAGCACAGACCTGGGCAAAAAATGAAAACATGAAAAGTGATGCTGAAGTATAAAACATGTGGTATATGTTCTCCTTCAGCAAGTTTTGCACTGGCTGGGTCAGTGCATTTTTGCTGGCCTTGTAATATGTGTGGCCTCTCAGATGACCACCCATGAACCCGTTTTAGTTGTTGTTTACTCAGACTGGGAATACGGACCCGAAAATTGCTTGTTGGCCCTCCTTTGATCGGACCAAATTGGAGGATTCTCTGTAATGTGCACTTGCACGCATGGTTTTAGGATTCTATGTTGCACAGCTGTTGCAGTCAACTTCCAAACCGAGGTGGAACAGCGCTTAGGGCAGCAATTCACAATCAGCATTCTAACCATAGTAATTGGCTCTCCTGGTTTCTCAGTTCAGTGAGTACCGGCCGCTGACTCGCCTTACTAGTTGGATCTTCATTAGAAGTCCTCATTCAGTAGTTAGGAGGGATATGAGTTTTCAGGCAGACCATTAAAGGCCAAATGTCACCAATTTAAGAGTGTGCAAGGCTCATAAAGGAAGTCATGCATACGATTGATGTTCAGTACCTTTACATTCTTAATAACGAGCTGTCTATGCAGAACTCTCGAATGTAGAATGGCTGAGTTTGAAGTTAGAATCGAGGGGTAGTGAGCATGGGCATTTATTACATTTGTGTGGCTACCTCTGATTGATAAGGAAACATTCTAGCACTTGTTTGTGAGGTAATATTGAATTAGTTCTGCCTTGCAAGTGTCCTCAGATTCTTGATGGAAGTACACATAAAGTTTCATCTGCACATCGTTGCTCATTCTCTATCACAAAGCTTTCAGTCATCACCACCTATAACGGTCTCATGTATACTCCAACAATACCAGGCCAAGTATACCTGCATGATGTGGTCAACGTAGGCGAGGGGACAAATAACCCACATCAGCAGGCCTCTAAACATGCCCACAAGGGGGGAAAGAAAGACAGGGATTGGGTTATTCCAAAGATGAATGTGCCTCGCAGCTTTTGGGCACACAACACAAGCCTAGCGAAAGGGAACATCGGCATCATTTGATGAGGCATTCCAAATGTCTCAGGGGAACTGAATCGCCAAGAGCTAAATGACAAATATATGTTGTTGGTGGTGGAGAGTGATTCTGCTGGCTGCCCTAAGGTGCTCCGTGGCTGCCAGCACTGTTCCATTTGTCCTTGAAGATGTTGGCTGAAAATGTTGTCATATTCTAGGATTGTCTTCTGCGTCTAGTTGTCCTGTATAGTGAATATACGCCAAATACCTCCCCGCAATTTTTTGACTCGCTTTTCTTTGACTCTCCCTGCGGTCAGCCCTCTTTTCCAATATGCCTGATCCTCTCTATGTCATTGTGACATTTTGCTCAGCTCCCTTTTCAGCTGGTTTTCTTTCCGTTTTTTTTCCCTCTCTCTCTCTCCTCTTTAGAGAAGTTTTGTCAATGAGGACACGCACCAGTGATTGCAACATTCCAACTTAAAATTCTTTTATATAGATACATTAATGTGTCATTGAACAATGTCAAACTATGTCAAGGGAGCATTGAGATATTTTCCCCGATCGTGTTTGTTTATATCACAATCAGTTTAAATACATTGAAATGTAGGTGAGTAGAAGTGTATGAGTAATACATACAAAGAGAGATGAAATTATTTGCTACTCTTCACTTTGAGCATGAATTTTGATGTGTGCACATGGAATTTTTATAAACTACTGTATATATAATCCAAGACATGTTTCACATTTCAAAACCTTCCAGAGTTTCTTAAATGGCTCCTGTGCTGAAAATACATAGAAATGAATGTCTACGTGACACGATTTATCCATGCCCTATTTATCCATGCCTTTTCTCCGTATCCATTTAAATTATTAATATAAGTCTCTGAGAATTGCTTCCCAGCGCTGAAGGTGGATTATCTACATATGCCTAAAGACAAAACAACATTGTAGAAACCTCCATCAGCGGCAGAGAGATGGAGTTTGAATATTTACAGTCAGTTAATGACATTTCCATTCTGTGGGCTTGTCAGAAATAACAAAGCCCGGCATTTACCCTCGGCATCTGCTTAAGTCTCTTTTCCTCCTCCCTGTGCCCCAAGTGGCTCAGAAATCCTACTTTATAGCGGAGAGGTGTCAGAATTTTAAACAGGCCCCGTCTTTATCCCCTGCTTCCCTGAGCTGTTTCCCTTTAATTCCTGGAAGACTAGGCCGCGGTCGCCTTTTAACCCTCACCTGCTCCTCTGCTAGAATAATGTTGGGTTCTCTATTTCTATTCCGCAGTGGTGGGGGTTGCAAGGGGGGAGAGTAAGGACGTGTGGGAGGTTGATGGAGAGGAAGAGGGGAGGTGTGAGGGCGAAAGGAGAGTGTTCCAGACAGAGGAGAGAAACAGGGTTAAGACGGGCAGGAAAGACTGTGTGTGTGTGTGTGTTTGTGTGATGTGTGTGTGTTTTGTTCCGTGGCAGGCGGAAGATATAACAAAAAAAAAAAAAAAAAAAGACAAGAAAAAGACAAACAGAAAACACAGGTGAAGACAGTGACGGGAGACTTGGACGGACACGGAAGGTTAGAGTTATTATTCTCTGGTGGGACGCTGACTTGCCATTTATCAAGCCTCTCCCTGTAAAGGAAAGGAGGTGGGAAAAGGACGATGGAGGGGTTTTTCCGTCTCTTGTCAGAGAAAGCTGATGACAAAGCACTATCCCCATATCGAGTAATTTCACCATTGTGAAATTGGAACAAGTTCAGACAAAGCAAAACATGGGTTGACAGTCGGCCCACATTCAGGGGAAATAAATGTGGTCCTTTGTCCAATGCTTTCACTTGTACATGAGGGAGAGATATGAATGCACATGGCTCCGCTTCATTCTCTCTTTTTCTGTCTCGATTCACATTTCACATTTCTCCTTTTTTTGTACTCCTCTGCTTTTTAGGGAATCTGCATCAGTAATCTCAACGTGATGCGGGAAGACAAGCAATCATCACAGTCGCAGTTGATAAAATAGCAGACATCAAATTTTGCTTTGTCTGAAATCTGCCAGAGACTAAAAGGAGTAAACTGGCTGCAGTTTCCAAATGAATTGTCTATAAATGATATTCTGCTGTATGAGTAATTGCCTGCAATTCACTCCCCTTTGAGTCAATCTCATGTGTGAAGTCAACGCTGTTAATTAGACCTGTTTTTATGCTCAGGGAACCAGCTGAGCCTGCCTCTTTCTTTTTCCCCTCTCTCTCTCTCTCTCTAGCATTTGTACTTAATTACTGAGGGACTGCTGTCTGCACCAGCGAGGCATAACAAAGAGATGTAATGCCATTAGCAAGCAGAGACGCAAAAAAAAAGGAAAGACATTTAATCATTTTTCTTATTCTCCTGCCTAGAAGAACGGACTGGTTAAGATGGACTCATAACTAGCTGTGATATCCTAGTTTTGTCTCGCATCTCTCATCTGGAAATGCCATTGCGTTGTAATAGTTATTCAGCTTCTTGAATATGAAATGTTAATCATGTTATAGGCATTCTAAATGTATA
This sequence comes from Carapus acus, assembly GCA_900312935.1. Taxonomy (NCBI): domain Eukaryota; kingdom Metazoa; phylum Chordata; class Actinopteri; order Ophidiiformes; family Carapidae; genus Carapus; species Carapus acus. The sequence continues at coordinate 34,358 of OMPJ01010455.1, forward strand.
GATAGATATTATAAGTGCCTAGTACATTTTTGTCACTTTGCTACCGACGTGCAGTCTGACCTCGCTGTCTGCATGTTTGATTTTTCACAAAGTATATCACTGCACACAATGATTTGAAGTTTGTGTTAGTTAGTGACCCCATTTCAAATCCTTGGCTTTGCTAAGAAGAAACAAATCTTGCGGCAGATGATCTCATTTCTGAGCAGTGTGACAATATCTGTCACTGGAGAAATTTCCTCATCTCATCTTCGCTGTGGTAACGTGCCACTATACTGCAAGCAGTGTTTTAATCCTAATGGTGTAAATGTTATTTGCAAAGTGGAGAGATTGACAAAAGGCACAAAGTGACACCAGCAGAGGGCTGAAAATTGGATTCACACCACAGCAGTTGGTTGCATTTGTTGTTCAAAGAGCAGTGAGCAAAGGTGAGGGAGCTTGAGTGGCGTGATGAAGTCGACTCCCTCGCTCACACACAGACACGCAGAGACACTGAGAGGGAGCCTCACAGGTTTTGACACCTCTGATTGTATCTGACACAGCAGAAGTCCACGGGACATGTAACGTGGAAATTATCCATTGATTACAGCCCCTGTCTCTGGTTCTTATATGTCGTGAATTGAATCAACCACCGCTTCGCTAAACTCTCCAATACCTGAGGTTATGAGAGGGTTCATAATTTAATGCAGCCGTAACAGCTTGAACAGCAAAAGCAGAGGCAATCATGTACTGTAGCGGGGGCTCATATATTTGTCTCACTCAGTTCCCAGAGGTCCATGGCAATAGCTTGATTTTGTTGATTACTGTAATTGCATTGATTTCCAAAAGATCATACTTTCTTTTATTACATCTAGATTGCTTGGATGTGATTTAAGCTACCAAAGGACAAAGATTGGACAGGGCATGTGCCATTATTGCTCATTACACAAGTTGGATTTACTCAGCAGTGCACCTTCTTTTATTTTGTGTTGTCTCCCCTCTGATGTGTGCAAGTCCGTTAAGAATAGGAACAAAATAAACAACAAACTCACGGTTGTCCAAGTAATTACTCCTTGCGATTTATGACGGCGTCTATTTTCCAGAGGTATTTGGCTCCTTTGCAGAACTGTAAGGACCCCATCCTCTGCACAAGTCTAGGTGTTGGAGAAGGGGGAATGTCTGCTTATCTCTGTCATTGTGCTTGTGGTCCTCCAGGTTATGGCATCCAAACAGAAGTCAAATCAAAGCAGTTGGACTTGGTTGATATTTGAAAACATTGTGCTCCTCTTCCAAATCTCTTCGTCAGTTATGGTTTATTGGCAGATAATAGCTGGTATCTATATTATTTGTTGTGGGATTTGTCTTGATGATTAACATATAAGAAAATGGAGTTGTTTTGTGAGTATTGTGTATTTGAAAGGTGGGTAATGTACACAAAATGTAGAGGTCCTGTTCTTTAGCATTCATCACCTGGGTCATTGAGGTCCTCTTGAGGAGCAGTTGAAGGTGTGCATGGTTACTGCATGATGTCTGCGAATGAGGTTGCCGTCCCCTGGGAAGGGATGCAAGGACAGCGTCTCTCCTCTTCCTCGCCCTCTGTCTAGCAATGGGTTCCTCATGTTGGTATCAGATGGCTTTTTTCACTCCACTTTCAAGCCGCCCTTGCTCTTGCTGTATTGTATGTATTCGGTCTTCCTCAAAGGAGTCTTCCTTGTCCCTATAGAGTGGCTATGCAGTCGAGCCCAGGTCTCAGCTGTTGACCCCTCTGTGGTGGGCCATTCACTTGCACGGTGGTTCTATGGTGTTTCTGCTGTCATCTGAGGAAACATAATTTTTATAGTGGCAGCATATAAAACCTCGAGTAACAGAAATCCTTTGTATTACAAGCACAAAACCCTTTTGTCTGCAAAAAAACATACGCAATATGCTAAATGTTTCAGAGGCAGTAATGGCCAAACATAAAATGGATCCCAGACCTCTGTATAAAAGTATCCTCTGGTTAGGATGTGGACTTGTTTTTGAGGTAGTCTAGATCAAGAGACGGGGCAGGTGGTGAGGATATTCACAAGGCCCCAGCTGAGCTCTTTGTGTTGGAGGTTGTCCAATGTGAGAGGGTCACCTCTGTGTGAAATTATTTGTCGGAGTCCAACCATCTGACTGCTGTTTGCTGCTACACAGTGAGCAGCAGTTCACAGAATTGTGCCCCCTGCTCCCCGTTTTTTAGCAGCGGTACTGAATGCCTCAATTAGGCCGTCTGAAAGACCCTTAGAACCCAAAGGGAAGAAATCTGAACAAAACTGGCAGCAGTCTTACCTGACCCTCTAACAAATACAATGTTAGTATAGCTTTGCCCCATTCAGGCTTGGGTGTACACAAAGAGTCTACCAGGTGATTTTTATGTGGCAAATCTTTTGATGAACTGCATAATGTTTTTTAACCGTTCAAAATCGATCTCTAGCTCAAATCCAAGATAACGGAGAGAACGGAACGGAGAGCTTCCATGCATGCAGCAGTACTGAGTCTGCAAGAAGATCATTGATTATCTGACTGGAGTAGTCTGCTCTGTGATGAAAATCATAGATGACTAACAATTCCAGTAGTTTGTTGCCGTGTTGCTGCCAATCACCAATGTATCAGATCACTGAAGGGTAAATTTGATATGGCCCGTAATTGGTACGTGAACCTCTAAATTCGTTCTATTAACATTAGTTTCAGATGTTCAGGGGAAAGTACATGTCTCAACAGAAGCTTTAATCATTTTTATAACCAGTGTGAAGGCACATTTTCCAAAGAATTACAGCGGGCCTTAAGCTAGCAGATGTAGATTTCACTGCCTCATAATATAAAACAAAATAATCCTTCAATTGTAGGATTAATCACTGGATAGACCATACTTTTTAACTGTAAAAACTGCAATTATCCAGTAATCTGGCAATAATTTGAAGGGGCTTCTGCGGTACTGCTAGGGCTAAGAATCAGTTGAATTTCTTCGCGAGTGAGAAGTACAGTATGCCACTATTTTGATTGCTATACTTCCACTCTCCTGCGAAATCTTGACTCGTAAGAATTTCCTCTCTATTCTTTTTAGGACTCTGTTTTGTGTTTTGTGAATTGTCTGTAACAGGTTCAGTATAATTGCATATGTTGTATTGGTAGCGATGATGTTTTTCTTTGCCGGACTAAAACATCTGTTTTTCCTTGAAGGGAATTAGTAATGTCACCACGGTCTTTTCCCCTCATGCAAGCAAGCTCTCCATCATTATTGTCCCCAAATGACCTCCACCGAGTTGGTGCCGCAGTACCTGTAGGTCTGTGGCTGTGCTAGGAGGAAAGATGCATTTGAGTGTGGGCGATTCTCTTCTAACAAGGGCATTTAACTGCTGCTTTATGCTCCAAAGTAAGGGTAATATGAAACAAAAGATGGCACTTGGCCATGGTATAAGGCCATCAAGGTGAGGAGAGATTTGAGACTAACAGAATTCTTCTTGATTTAGTGGTCGACCTATAGAGTGGTCAGACCCCAAGCACATCTTGGGGAGAGCTCAGGGAGAAGCGGAGAGAAGCCATAGCCACCTTTCGTTTAAAGGAGCCAGCTGGAGTGGCTGAACGTTTGATCAGTATGACCGCTGAATGGCTCCCCGTGGAGAAATTCCAGGCACGACCAAGCTGGAGGAAAACCCCTGGGCAGACCTGAACATGCCTCACCTGGGAACACCTCTGTATTTATTATGAAGTAGTCAAGGTTGTTACATAGGAAAGAAGACCTGATATAATCTCCTTGGCGGCCTCCATCATCAGCTACACCCACATTTTAGGCCGAGATATTTGCATGGCCGATTAGAGAGCTGGTTTGACGCTTGATGTGCTTTGATAGCTCATCAACACTTTAAAAATAGGAAGCGTAGAATGGGTGAGGGACCTCAGGGATGCACTGAAATCAGTTGAAGTTTGATTGTAGTTGAGGCTTAAATCACATTTCCGCCACCCGTTCTCCAAGCATTTGTTTGTCACATCACCTACCTCAACACACCAACATACTCCTCAGTTTAATTTGATGCTGATTCTTTTTGTGTTGTATTGTTTGTTTGTTTGGGTTCTTTTATTGTGAAAGTTACAGTAGTTAATATTGTTGTCCTGATGAAGAAAAGTCACTGCTATCATTTGGGCAAATCTAATTTTCCCACAAATTATGTTGCACAATTCATTCACTCAGCCTGTCAAATAAACACAATCCCACTTTTAATGACTGTGCTTTTAGTTAAAATGGAGGGCAGTCAGTTTTCCATTAAATAAGTACTTACCTAGATAATGACACACCTTCTTTCAAACTCGATTCATATCTTTTTATGGGGACAGTTCTTTGTTGCATTTGATGAGTGAACTGTATGAATTAAAGTTTATTCTCTTGCAAAAGCAAAGCCACTGCTTTTGTTCTATGTGTTCAACACATCATATTGTAATTGTTTTTGAATGTTGGCGTTCACTGCTCAGCAATGCTGTAGTTACACAGTGCTTTTAAAATATTGACTCACTCGCAAGCCAGCTGCTGCGTTATTTTATGGTAATAGCATATATTACCAGGGATCATTTTTCATGTAAGAGGTATTAGTAAGGGTGACCTTTCACTCTAAAGCTCTAACGGGCATTTTGATTATCTAGATTGCACAATAATTACAGCATGAACAAATGACTCAGTTACGGTATTAAATCATAGCAGTGTAATATCTCAGCGCTAATGCTAGTATTATTACCACCTTTCCTTTATCAATCGTGGTGTCTTTCAACAGACAGTGTTAGCAGTGCATGTTGTATGATCTTCCAGCTCAGCAACACTTTGTCTTGTAACTGCCAGCAAGCCTATCGCAGTAAGTTGAGCAGATGATAAAGCATCACAATCTGTTTACTACATCACTCTAACTACTCCACAAACAGAGGCCTATATGGGACGCTGGGACATTTATTGTGGGACACATAATGAGGTATGCATCTTTTTGTGTCCTTTGCTGTTTGTGTAAGAGCCAGAGGAGCCATGTTTGAATCTTTATTGGCTGCGATATACTTGAGAAGTGTTATGTTTAAGGCCCTTGTTTGCAGCTGTCACTCACAGTGTTTGCAGATACTGTACATATCCCTTATTTTGTAGATAAAGTAGTTGGAGATTGATTTTTCTGAATCTGCATTACTCTCTATCTTTGCAAATATGACATGTAACACATAAAATCAGTGATAAAACAGTTTACTGACAATAGATGTCTCAATTAGTTACCATCACTGTTCAATTTTTACATGAAATAAGCCTTTTGACCTACTTTTTGAAGTTAAAAAACAGAACGGATTGCAACTATTGCGTTGGTAAGAGATACAACAACTGCAATCGAGCTTCAGATAGACTTTGTATGGGCAGAATAAATACTTTCATACTATATTCTATCCACGTGATGGCATTTATATTAGAAAAGTAAATAAGGTAAAATAAGGCGCAGAAAAAATAATGTACTTTGTAATTCTAGACCTGTAAACGTGTGGACTTTTTCGTCTTCACAGCACACTGCTTTCACTGTTTGGATAGTAACCATTGCTGATGGGTTGGTTGGTGCTGTATCGTCCTGTGTCTATCTACGTATGAAAGACAATTATAGTCGTAATCTTCTGTGTCATGCGTCTGTACCTTTTTAGCAACGGCTCTGTCATACTGTATATTGTGACCTATCCCATTGTATGCCGGTTTATGCAAAAACAGAATATTTACAGAATTTAAACCAGCATCAACCTCCCAGGACTTTCCTTTGTTGCTGTGTCCAAAGAATTAAGTGGTTAAGAAAATGCATTAAGAAACTGCGCTAGATATAGACATTTCCGTCATAACTTTATTCAAACCAAGCGTCTCCCATCAGCTGTTTCCAGTCCAGTAGTCTGTGGCCCTGTATAGCGTGTATGCGTGTAGCGTGGAGTGACGGTAAAAGCCATCCTTAGGAGGGTATCTTAAGGTCATCACCGTCCCTCGCAGCTCACTGGAGCCATAAGTTGATAAATTCAGAGGGGCATTTGCCCTTCAAGCCGCACAATTTGCTAGCGGCCCTACCTCTGTTAGGCCTGCCCTAATCTAATGCCAACTGTCTGCCTGTGAAGAAAAATGGAAAAATTGTTTGTGAAAAATGAGCGTCAAACCCTTTCCTCCCCCTGGCCCCTAATCAGAAATACGGTCAGCAGCAGCATTTATTGGGCCTGGGAGAATTTCTTATGCGTGGCCCTCTAAGGAGAAGTAAATGCAAGCAATTATAGATGAAGTGATTTAACATGCCAGTGCTCCTTTTCTACATAAGTGGCTCATTGTAAAGAACAGTTTAAGGGTTCAGAGCATGCTAAGCACCTATAGCACAGCTACTGTTTACTCCTGTTGCTGCCCGACTGTGGCATGTAGCAGTGATTGTCGAGGATGCTTTCAGCTACAGTGAAAATAAAGGATTTTATTCACCTGCTTGGTTCTTGGATTTGGATTACAGAAATAGCTGGGTGAGATTTTGAACTACAAAAAGCTTTGATGGCGCTCGTACGTTCATATCGCAATGTGGTTCTGTGTTCATCTGTGAACATTAGTTTGTTGGCCAATGGCAGCAAAGGGAATTTCATTCAGTGCGCCTGTCCCTTCCAAGGCTAAAGAAATAAATGCAGTAATGTCTTTGTTTGGTTACTGAGGATTAGTTTGTCCTCAAGGTGTTACTCATGGTAGTTGGTTGGAAGTAAAGATATGTAGTGCCGGAGAGACCTTTGCAAGGCAAACAAAGTACACAGCTGTGCTATTTAAACAACAATCACAGTTTGAGGACTCAACTGCTTTGGACTGCATTGCCTTATTTGTAATCAAACAGTGGTTACATTGCTGCTAATCATTTGTTTACAGTACATCGCTACTCCACTACCACAAGTAGTATTCCAAGATGAGTCCTGTTGAAACACTCTTTCAACAGGGTTTGTCATCGTCAATTCAAAAAAAATCCTGCTAGAACCAACGTAAAGTGGTTAATTTTGCATTGATGACTTATTATTAATGATGTGGCTTGATCTTCTTTGAGGCATCTTGCTGACAGGGTTGAGCATTTCTTCTTGTCAGCTTTAGACATGCTTAGAACGTGTGCGCACAAACACACACACACACGCACACCCACACGCTCCTCCATAGCCTAAAACCCATATAAGCGCCTCTTCTGCATGCCTCTGCTTTAACTAACTGGATTAGTCAGCCACAATCGATTTGCCACATGCTATCAAAACCAAACAGCCAATCTCTGCTCTGCTGTCCTTCTTGGCTCTCTGCTCCTCCGTCTCCTCTCCTCTCCTGTTTTCGGCCACGCCCTCTCTCTTCACTTTTCCCCCCTCTCTTGTATCTCTCCAGCTGCCTGACCATGCTTCCCCACCACCCTTCACTATATTTCTCCTCCTCGTCTCCCTCTCTTGCCACCTTCGCCCCTCTCCTCTTCCCTGTCCTCTGCATCTTTCTTGTCCTCCCTTTTCGCCTCTTTCTATCCCCTCTCACTCACACCTCTAACCTCCATCTCACCCCCC
>OMPJ01010455.1:41957-63898 GCA_900312935.1 Carapus acus
GCACTGTTCCACTCCTCCTCACCACATATTCATCCATCCATTCTTTCACTTCACCAGCCAAATCGCTCTCTAGCAGATGCCACACTCATTCAGTTGGTCTCCCAAGTGTATGTGTGTGTGTATTTGTGTGCGTGTGTGTTTTAGAATCAGAGTCTGTTGTGTCTCCGTCTGCATAATTATGTGTGTGTGTGTCTGTGTGTGTGTGTGTACGTGTGTTAGGGTGAGGAAGCACGTGTGGGCATGTGTTCGTGTGTCTCAGTGGAGCAAGCCTGGCCAAGGCTAATTGCTACCTCCTACCTGGTGGTGACAGGCCTAATCAAGGATGATGAGCTCACTGTTAGTCTCTCCCTCTCTCACCCTCTCTCTCTCGCTCTCTGTCACCCTCTCCCTCTATCCTCTGTCTTTCTCTTGCTCCTATTTTGGCAGACAAATGGATAGACAGCCTCCAGTCCCCCATTATGGGTTGTTTTTGGATAGCAGAAGAGGATGGGAGGATGGTGGCGAAAGAGAAGGAGAGCGAGCTGGAGAAAGGACGAGGCTTTTCATTTCAGCTCTCTCCTCTTGAGGGGACGGCAAGGGAGCAAAAATTGGCCATAGTGCTTGAGGGATTGTGGCACACAGGTTGCTGCACAATAGGCCTATTCACCCCCTCTCAAATAGTGAAGAGGCTAAAAATGATTGAATAAATGAATAAATGAATGAATAAATTTACTTTCGGGGTATATTTTTGGTGTCTAGTGTCAGATGGTGGGAGAGTTCAGGTGACTGGTGTGTATTCATGTGCCTCCGTCTGTGAGAGAGGAATATATTTACCAAAGATTTCTTGGTATGTCTCAGAGACAACTTGAAGAACGCATCTGTTAGCATCAAATGTTTTTCGTGAGACGCTGAATAAAAATGAATGTTGACCAAACAGAGAAACAAATGGATAAAAATAGAAAGTTCTGAGTTTTCTAGCTACTGCCAAAGAGTGTCGTCATGGTAGCGCCCAGATGGAATCCCTCTAAAATTGCGAGTTTTGGATACAACCTGAAATCCAATTTGTCTCTAGATTCTAAAAGAATAAAGACCAGCAAAACAAAGCATCATGGCCCTCAACCCTCCATCTTCTCTTTTCCCACTCAGACCCATGTGCACATGGAAATGTGGGTGCATTTATCTGCTGAGAGAGATGGAGAGGCCGGAATTGAGAGAGAGAGAGAGAGAGAGTGTGTGTGAGAGAGAGAGAGAGAGCCGGATATAGGGACAGGCAACAAAATCAACAGTGGCGAGTTAACAGAAAATCTCCATCCTACGATTAGAGAGAAGGGTGTGTGTATGTGTGTGTGTTTACAGCTACCTCTTGTGGTCTATCAATGCTCGAGCCCAGAATTAAAATAATGGCATTTGATTTGAGCAACACCACAGTGTTTTAGCGTAGTGCGTTAGCGTGTTAGCGTGTATATGTGGGCGTACGTCAGATGTGTGTGGGGGTGTTTTCTCGTCCACATGAAATTGATTTGCAATCGGTAATTATGGCCAAATATAAAACAGCAGACAGCATTGTTTGCGCTCTCTCTCTCTCTGTCTCCGTCCCTCTCTCTTTCTCTCTCTTCTCTCTCTCTCTCTCTCTGTCTCTCTCTGTCTCCCTCCCTTCCTCTCTCCCAGGCCACCACAAATTCCATTTTCCTGTCTGTACACATGTAGAAAGTCAAATTTTTCGACCCTTAGAATGATTGCCATCAAAGTCTGCAGACCATGGAGACATAAAGGCCTCGTCACGCAAAAGAATTTCAGCATGGAGGATTTGGCCGGAAGCTCTTCATCCTGGAATATCTGCTGTGTGTCTGATGCTCCGTCTCTCACTCCTCCTCTCTCTTCTCTCCTCTCCCCTGCCCCTCGCAAGCCCTCCCACCCCTTTTTTTTTTTTTGCTGCCTGCTGCTTATCTGTTGATCTCTCCTCATGTGGTGCTTTTCTGTATTCGGTCTCCTGCTCACCCGCTCTACCTCATTTTTTTTTCTTTCTCTCTCTCTCCCTCTTTCTTCCCCTCTCAGACCACCTTCAATTTTCTTACATATCTCTCCTCCATAAATGACTTGCTTTCTGGTGCTTGTCAAGTGTGGGCAGGATTCACATGGATGGCTATCTTTAAGCATCGGCCCCCACTGCATATAGAGGCATTATCTGCTCTCTTTGAATCGGAGGTAATGGGAGATTGAATAGATCTCTGGAGGGTTATTTGGCAGAAATCTTTAATTTAAATTCCCGACTCTCTCAAATAGCAGAGTATTACTGACCCAGGCTATTTAGGTGGAGCATGAAGAAAGAATCAATGGCTTGAGCTCATGGACCTCACAGAGGAATTTATATGTATGGCCCATTGAGATTTGCAATATCTGTGACCCGGTGTTGCGCGAAAGCAGAGCTGCACAGGTTTGACTGTAAACAAAATATTTCTGTCTTGTCGTCCACTGTGACTACCACTTTCACTTTACTCCGTGAATGCCGGTTTTTCAGTTGAATTTAAGTCTTTTGGGTTTATTTTTTGGCAATTGTTTTGACACAAACATTTTCTAGTAATTTGAGAAAAAGGTACAAGATGTAGAATTATATGCCATCAGTCAAAGCTCCTCTGTTGCACTCTGGTAATCTTTATCTCTCTGTGTTAATGGTATTATTAATATGCCTATGCTAGTGGTTAATCATTTTTCGAACTAGGACAACAAAGAAGTAATGTTTATGACCTCGTCAAATATATATGACTGTGGTTGTAATAAAAACTCATAATTTCCCTGGTGCATGATATTGGAGACATACACCTTGAATTACAATTTGGTTCTTAGGGTGATTAGGTGTCTGTGTTTGAGAGGCCAGGGAGTCATCAAAAAGTAGAAAAGGACTGAAAGGCAGATTTGATTAAGAACAATCCAGATGCAATGTATTCAAAAATACATGTACCCAAATAAACACACCGCAGTTCTTCCAGCTAAGACAGTTTTTGGGGTTTGCTTTTGAGGGAAGCCTGCTCTGTTATGATGAGTCGTCAGTTTGAGTCTATCCTCATTGACTCATTATATGTGAACCTATACTGTACATTTAGCTGTTTTAAACACCTCTGTCTACCCATACTTCCCAAAGTGTCTCGAGACTTTTCCAATTTGTGGAGTACTTCTCCATTTTACACATTCATGCAACACTCATGTCATCTCTCTTTCCAGTTGTCGGTGTGAGAGAGCGGAGCGAACAGATCAAATGACAGATTATGCAAAAACTCAGCACTGTTGACAGCTGAGAACGGTGAGAGCCCAGGAGCAGGGAATATCTGTGCCGTGTTGAGAAGCAACCTGAAATGAATTCACGCAATATCAGACATCATGTTTCATCCACTGCCTGTGAGGCAAGAACAAAGTATGTTTGATATCCGCACCAGAATGCAACCACGAGATGAACCATAAGTTTGCCAGAAGTTACAGAAGCTGTCCATCTTTAAGTGCAACTTCTGAGACCCTAATCCTGGCTGTCTGTCTTAATACCTTGGTATCTGAAATTTCAACTTGGTTCCATTCTATGGTTCAGACAGTAAACCCATCACCTCAAAACCAGAGGGTTGTAGGTTCAGTCTCATCCCAACAACTCCAAAAACCCTTGTATATCAGTGGACATCACCAGGAGAAAATAACGAGGATGGGTCAGATGCTGAAAAGTATTTTCTGTGTCGGATTTCTAAACTGTCTCAAATTCAAATTCCATCTTTTAGTTATACATACATTTTAGTACAGATCAACTCACTCGGTGGCGAGATGATTACTGTGACAAAGCACTGAATATGTTTTCAGCTATGACTGCAGTGTTAGACAGATGGAACAACTAAGTGAGTGACAGTTAGAATAAGACCATCTGCTATGGGCAAAATAAAAAAGAAATGATTGTACTGTGTAATGACAAGGGATTTTGTGTCTGCATGTAGCCTTAATGCACATTGTAATTTTTACTTCATGTGGTTGCTGCTCTTTTCTCATTGGCTCGCTGAAGGACTCAGCTGATCAGCGCCCTGACACTCCTCAAAAGATACCACAGTTTTTCCTCCTCATGCTGTAGACTGTCAGCTGCTATCAATTAAATCACAAGGTACAAGAGATTTGATTTACCAGCTGTATTGCGACACCTTTCAGCCCAGTGGCAAAGTCAAGATTGGATGTGGGTTTGTCCTCATCTGTTTTTATGGTCAAGGGATCCTTCCAATACTGTAAATGAATTTACTGTATGTTATTTCAGAGCACAAGAGAATGAAATCTCTGTGTTTTAAAAGGGTTTTTTCATGTGCAGTGGGGGAGTACAAGAAGGACACTAGCAGGAGAGGTAAATTGGTCCATATAAAAATTTAAAGTGCTCACTATTCCCTTGTATTTTGCTGAGCTACTCTTGACATGTGTAAAGTTGATGGGTGAAGACATTGACTGTGATGAAACAGGCCTTCATAGGAGTTCCGGGCCTTCTGAAATATTACGTTAAGGAACACTGCAGCAATAATGAAACTTTCCTTTGTGCCCTCACAGCAATAAAAGGCAGCCAGACAGCACCATAGTAGAAACACAGCCAAGGTTAAATCTAACCTAACTGATTCTAATAAGTCTTCATTTCCAAGGGAAAGTATGTTTGGCTGTGGAAAACCTCAAAGGGCCTGGAGTGCACAGAGGGCTGTGGGCGCTCTATGTCAAGACAATATCATCTTGGGTGTGCCATTGCTCAGGGGGCAGGAAAGCAGAAAAAAGGAAAGGAAAGGAAACTAGCACTCAAATGGATCATGACTTTGATTTGTATCTCACCAGAATGTGTTTGTGTATTTGTCACTGCGTGGTATTCAAGAGAACGATGCACAGAAAAATATCAGTGCAAGGCATCCGAATGACACGTTGGTAATTAACAGACCATTAATGACCAATTGCCCATCTTTGATAATTTTGAGAGAGTGAAAACACAAATCCCCCGTGATACTCTTAAACAATCATCAACAACAGTCAGCCCCATGTTATTTTTAGCCTCCTTAATTCTTAGTGTCCAACGAGGAAGTTGCATCCATTTTCCTACAGTACTGACATAACCTGACCAGCCACCCAGTCTGGTTTGTGCATTGCATGATGAAGACCAATAACTCCATAATGTGCGTACATCAAAATACTACAGAAGACTCTCCTGCTTTCAAGTTCCTCACCAGTCCATTACAAGTCAGCCTGTGTGGTGTCCATCTGGAACCTGTGATAACTTGGCCTAATCCAGGCCAAACCAGTTCTCTGGTGTTAGAGTAAAGCCCCACAATCTTGCACTTTCTGATTTAAGGGGAAAAAAAAAGTAGCGCACCAGTGCAGCCTAACATCATCTTAGATTCAAGCATCTCTCAATCTCCCTCTCTGTCCCTTCCCCTTTTCCATTTGACATATTCAATGCAATGGGTCATGCTTTTTAGTTGGTTCGCTCTATCGCCTGCTGTCTCTGTATTTCCCTCTCCCTCTCCTTCACTCATGGCTGACATTAAACACAGCATAATGCCTTTGCTGCTCTTTGCCAGCAGTCCAATCCCAGCAAATCTTCTTTGGCCATCAAATAATAGTAAAATGATTTTCTCAGCATTTGATTCATTCGTGCCAAAAGGCCAATGGAATGAACCTCAGTGTCACCAAATCCCTCTGTGCCAGAAAATTTATACTAAATTTTCCCTAATATGAACAGAGGCCATTATAACACATCCTCTCATCCCCTTTCCCCCTCTTTTTTGTTCATTTTGCAGCTGTATTCTTTGTAGCATGGGAAGATGTGCTGTTTTTGATGGGTTTTGAATCTTTTATCCTCTTTTTAACTCTGCTGCACCCTCTGTAATGGTGCAGCCATGGGATTCTGACGCTTAGCATTTTTTTCTAGCATACATGCCCAGAATAAACGGGACATTTGGGACACTTTCTACTAATCGTGCTGTAGCTGGGTTCCCCAGAGGACCTCTACATTTCTGTAGAAGTGCAAATGTGAAAGGTGGAATTGTCTTGACACAGTCAAGTAAATGCTGGGCATTTTAGATCTCAAATATTGGTTTCAGTACCTGTGTAAGCGAGTTTACTTATCCCTATTTAAGGTAGGACATGAATACAAAGCACAACACCATTACGACACTCAAATTTGATTTGATGATGAAATTCACAGCAGCTTTGACAACATTAGTCAGAGTTGTAGTCATTCAGTCTATTCAGCAAAGCCAGAGTGCCCATATTGTGTAATGAAATCAACATGGGAATTTTCATTCGGCAATATTGACCCAAAACGTTATACGTTATAATTGATCTTGGTCTGAAATCTGTGCTGGTGGAATACCAAAATGGCCACAACATTTGACGGTCACAAACTATTCTCGTGTGCATATGGGGCTGGGTTTTCAATACAATTTTTTCGTGGCGTAATATCTCAGTTGCTTTAAAAGTTGTAGAAATCTAGATACTGTGTGTGTTGTCAGTCTAAAAAATTGCCACAAGAGATGGTATTTACCATTACCTGCACAATTGCAAACTAATGCTTCGTTCAGAACATCTACAGTGATTGAATAATCTGAGATTGCACCATTTATCAATAATTATCATATTAGCATATAAACCACAGCTCAGGAAGGCCCCGCAATCAGACCATCATTCAGCCATTCAGCGGGACCTTGCAGCGATGGCAGACTACAACAGTGGTCAACCCATTTCCATTACAATCAATTAGTGCACAGCGTAAATGATTAACTCATTAACTGTTCACTGGAATAATTCCATGGCACTTTTCCCTGTAGTATCATGCTGAGAATGAGAAATCCTGTCTTTACTTTGACACTTTACCAAATAAATGCATGGTATTTGCATGATTTGTTGATAAAGCTGTGAGTTTTGGACTCCAAAGACAATCCATCTCTCACCTAGTTTAGCGCAGAGGACAGAGGGAAATTACTGTCTCTACGGGAATTGGCCTCTTAAATCCTTATAGACGAGATGAAAGGAACATGTGGTGAGCTTTTTTTCTCTTCTGTCTGAGCACTTTTTTTCCAGAGTATAAATCAGACAAGAACCAATTTTCTTATTTTAACCCCCAGCCTCAGATTTACAACAGAAATGCCAATTATTTACTATGAACTGTTAAGTCTCATCATGAAACCCTTAAACGCTTAAAAAGAGTCACCTGGTAGGGATTTAATGAAGATGGTGTGTAATTGCATATCAAAGAGACCAATTTCTGTAAGGTTACCAGGTCAACTCATTGTTGGTCGGAATGGTTATTTTTCTTAAGTGGAAACATCACAATTAACCAATGCTTCGCTACACACCATCACATTTCAAAATGCTGCATGATGAAGAGGTTACAAGGCCCTATAAATGCTTTTTTAGTTGGACACTCACATTGCATGGTATAGTTCTTTCCATGCAGCTCATCTTACACTTTGCTGTGTTAATCAACTCTCATGAGGGTTCATGCAAATGTGCTATGCCCCAAAGGTGCAACCACTTTTTATCCTAATCTCCCGATGATTGTGAGGGAATGTGTGGCAATGCAAATTACTAATTTCACAGCCAAGGCACTTATTTTGCCCTGGGTATAAGAAATCAGTGGAGGAGTTCACACGTTTTAGGACACAAGCAAGTCTGTGCTTCTTTTTCGAGTCCTTCAAAGTACATGTACATGTCCACAAGTGACACCACCATTATGGCAGGAAAAGAGATGGGCTGTATGTGGATGGAATCTAATTCAAACATGGTGAGAAGTAAACAACTGACATAGTCCCCTGCTTTGCTGGGAACGCAGTTTCAGTTCAAGAATTATACTGTATATTGGAGAGAGAGGCAGTGGACACCAGCAATTGAGTGAAGTACTGCAATTTTTACATTTTAGGACCTCCTATAAAGTCGATTTGGCTCGACGCTTGATGATGCTCTCTTAAATGTCAGCACCCAAGATGCTGGGGTGTTCTCCTGGTACTCTGTTACATCCAACTTCCCGTGTGATGGATGATCTTGCTTGTCTAAAGTCTCAGAAGTAACTGTTCGTACTGACTTCTACAAATAGTCTGTTTGCTACTCCCGTCAAGTGTGTGACCAGATGAACACAACAGACATTCTTGCTAGTATTCATCATCAGTCTTTTTTTCTGAATTCAAATGGGATTGGATTATGAAAATACGATCGCAGGATTTGTGTATTCCAGAGATTAATAATCCTCAAAACACTTCTAGGTGTTAATGAACCAGACGCTGAACTTCAATGGGTAACGTGTCGCTTGTCATATTTGATGTTTCCTTGCACCCACAATACTGTGCAAATATTGTGTAAGATTTAACCAAAGCGTAAATCCTGTTATTAAATCTCAACAGGGCAATCTCTGGAGACGCTGATCTTCCGCTGGTTTACATTTACATCAGACCTTTGATTGAATGCAGCACATCAAGCAAACAACAATAGATTTGCATTGCCTCCACTGTGACTAAGAACATGCGAGTCACAGTGATGATCCATCGTATGATAATGTGCATTATACTCCCCTAAATCCCCTCAGAAATTCTGATTAGGAAACAGGCTCTGTACATAATAAGGATTCTATCAGTGCCATGTTTAGGTTTTATGCTCATTATTTCTACAAAATAATTTACACTTTGTGAAAATGTGATGTGGATTTCACAATTGACACATGGGGCTCTGAACATGGGATTAGTGTTTTGCTGCTGCGTTTTATCATTGTTTATTTTCTTTGGCCAAGCCGCAAAAGCGACCTACACGTCCTTTTAAACGGTTGAAGTGTAGAGGAGCTCCAAAGTTATCGAGACTGCACACCAGAACTTCAAAACCAACTCGGATAAGCCTACTCTCAGGTGCAAAGCACCCATTAACAGCCAAACAGCATAGACAAGAGGCGAGAGGGTGGATGTGCACAGTTACTCAAACCGGTTTTGTTTTGGATTAGAGGTTGCGGTGGTTGCCACCCACAGTATGCCAGGGTTTGATCAGCCGTTGCTAGATTGTGGCGTCAAATTTTGAACAGATTTGTTTTTTTACGTATCATCATCCTTACTAGTAACAAACTGTCGGCTCAGTTTGTTTGCGTGTATAAATAGTGATTAGGCATGCATTTGCGCACACACACACACACACACGCACGCGTGCGCGCGTGCCTCAACACCATTAGCAGACATTAATATGTACACACACACGCACAAAATGTTTTTGTAGCATCACTAAGCAGCTTAAAAAGGAGGGTTTATCTATACAATGGGTGCCCTTAAGTACACATGTGTACTTTTCTACGAGAGATGCACAAGACATCCTACATGCTCCCAGTCCTCACTTCATGGATAAAAATATGCACACATGCACCAGCCAACAACCTAATGTTGGATAGGCCCAAGCAGTGAGGCAGTTGTTGATTAAAGTACACAACAAAACAATGTTTTCGATTGTAGAATTCCCTAGTTCTTAAGATGTTTCGTCAAAGAAAAAAAAAAAAGTGAGTCTTTGAAAGCCAGCAATGTCTCCACCTCATGTATGGCTTCATCTATTAATGAGCTCAAATTAAATTGTTTACCCAGTTAAGACATACGTTTCAAATGAACATATTCAGTCACCCCTTTTTCTGGTGTTGTGGCTGGAGGAAGATAAGCACAGCAAGAGTGAAGCATTGAAGTGGTGCGAAACTGTGTCATTGTGCGAGACTGATCAGTTAAGGATGGAATATTTCTTTGTAAACTCAAACTAATTTTTCAAAAAAACTGTCAGAAACCAAACCAACACTGGAAGTTTCTTAATTCCAATAAACTGCTCATTAAAGATAAGACCTTAACCAGTAATTGGAGGACTGTACAAAAGTATAATCGTGGACAAACACAGTTGCACAGTTTCTTTTTCTCTAGTCATCTGTCATAATGCATCACCATCAATTTAAAATAAAGCGAAACAAGAAAAAGAACCCTGGCAGCAATTCTTGCACAATTCTCAAGAGTCTCGCCATGCAAGATATGGGCCCAGGATGTTTGAGCACTGCTTCAAATTAGCAAATCTCCACAGTCTAGGCCACACTTCAAGCAAGGGAGGACGCTCATAAAACATCGTCCTAATTGCTCTGTCACATCAGATACTGTGTCCCCAATGTGCTTTATTGTCCCCTATTATGCGCTAATAACACTGCAAGAAGTTTGCAATGATGTGTCTCTCATTAAGGCCAAAACAGACCATAGTAACCATAGAGAGGAGCAATTAATTTAATTACACCCCCCTGCAGAATTTTTCATGCCAAATGCCCTTAATAAGAGTAGTGGTAGAGGAGAAAGGATAGAAAAAAAAAAACTTTATACATTAATTGCTGAATAACTCATTTGCATAATTTAGCATTCTGTCCCCATTAGCAAGCATTATTTTCGCACTTTTTTTACGCCCCTGGGTTTCGGAACAGGCATGGACTATTAATCTAAAAAGAATAAAAAATAAAATAAAACTGACATTAACTGGCTGCCCCATCTCAACAATGGGGTTCTTAGTTTGGCAGAGGAAATTTATTAAAGTTGGCTTTTGTGGTGGTATCCCCAATGTCTTTTCTATTGTGTATTTGACCTAAATATTATGCAAATGTGCAGCTAAAGGATGTACCTGGTCGGGTTTCAAAACAGGAGGATTTGGGTACATCGGTAGCAATATCAAGTCAAATTTAGTTTAGGGAGGAGCCACAGAGGCAACGGCTTCAACTATTTTACCCTCAGACATGCATCCAATAAAGAATTTCCAATCAAAGCATAATCAACTTTATTTCTACAACCTAATATCATGTACAATGTGTAAGGAAATTCCCCTTTCGTTTGGGTACTGCCATAATGCAACGCCTTATCATTGCGTAGTAGGAGAGACTTCAAGGATCTGCTAATCAGGTGATCACTCATGGTTTGCTTAATCTTTTAGAAATGATGTCCGATTCATGGCCTACTTTTTGATCCAGAGGACAGCAAACAGAAATATGCCTGTTAACGCTGCAATACGTAATGATTTTTCTCTCCTCCTCTGTTCTCCTCTCCTCTCCCCTCCTCACCTTTCCTCTGTAATGGCACGATGAATGGTAAGGTCATATTAGATGGATAATAATGTATCCCGTGTTAGTCACTCACTATGACATCATAGTGGCACAGACAATGGACTGCACCTATTGAAGGTTTGCATTGGATGTTCTGACTCGGGCAGTCTGAAGGGGGCAGGCAAGACCTTTCAAAATTGAATCAACCAATTCAGGCACACGCATTGGGCAGAAACGTTTATATGCCCGCTTGTCAGTTCACTTTGGACTCAAGTGATGGAAATGAAACAAATATCAAACTACTCATTTCTCATAGACACCACTTATTCATATATTCGTTTTCCTTTTCATTCAGTCACATCCAATCATTGATCCAGTTGTGGGAGTAAAGTGAATTTTTTTCACAAGACTTGCAAATATTCCTGTCTGTTTGCAGTAGTGAGTCATCAGCCTCTTTATTTCTTGAAGCGTGTGTGTGTGTGTGTGTGACTGTATGTATGTGACTGTGACTGTGTGTGTGTGTGTTTTACTACTTGCGAGTGTTTGAGTACGTGTGTGCCTGCACGCAGCTCACAGTGGTGTCTGCAGGGCACCAACTGAGCTGCAGAGTCTGAGCCTTAATTAAAGTTATAGATAGAAGTGTACATACCGGGAGCGATCAGCATGATGCTGCAACAAGCACGGCACGGGAACACTGGAAGTAAATGCCAGAAAACAAGTTGAAGTGAAAATATGGGGGATAGAAGTATTAGACACGTCTTCTTAGGCCCTCTGATGTCAAATGTGGAGTTTGTCGGTGTCTGTTCTACTTTGATGTGTAACCCTATGAAAAAAACAAGTTTTTTTCCTCATTTTTGCATCGTTTGCAGTTTTGATTTCCAAGTTATCCTGTGAATTGTTGTTGTCTTGGTGGGTTGAATGTCCCTTGCTGTCCTTGCAATGTTTCAATGCTTGTCACGGTGACCTGGTCAGGATTGTTTTAGCCCTCTTTTCACAGTTCTAGAAAATTGTTAGCCTGGCAAGGCTGTTGACTGCCTCTCCATGGTTTGTCTTGTTGCTTTGCAATAAAGGCCTCGTAGATGGAGGCCTCTGGATTACTGCTCCTTGTCGTGGCATGTACTTCAGTCACTGCGGAGCAAAGATTCAATGCTATGAAAGGGACCATTAAGCATTTGATTTCCTGACCACTGTGACTACAGGCTGCTTGAAAAGAGGAACACATTGACCAGGTGGACTTTATTTAGCCAAGTACACCCTTGCAGAGCAACTACTGTACCTCTGGGGACGTGAACCCACTTAATTTGCTGTTTGCTCCGCACCCCAACATATTGAACCATACTGATCCACTGAATCATACAAAATGCTCATGCCATAGAATTATACAAAAATATGAATGACTGTAAAAGACATGCAAAGGGAAGTCTTTGTTTTCACCAATGGCCCGAGCTCTGTTTCTTAAAATGAAACATTTGTACTGTTGATACCTCCCTTTGGATACTACACACTCAACGGGAAGACAAAGCCTTGTATGCTCTGCCTTGCATTGGATTATGTAAGAATCTTATCTTGCATGCCATACAAAAGACAAGATGGCACGGCACGGTTGAGCAAAGGCGGCAAGAAGAGTGGCAGGGAGGTCGACGACGGTGCAAAGAGGAGGCAGAGCAGCTGGTGAGCTCCCTGGGAGCAGAGAGCAAGTCAGCCTGTGCCTTGCAGACTGAACTGAGAGACGTGTGTGTGCGTATGTGTGTGTGTGTGTGTGTGTGTGTGTGCACGTGTGTAGGCGTGGCTCAGGTGAGGTACGAGCACCAAAGGCAGTCAGCGCATGCACACCAGGCGCACCAGAACCAAAGAATTTTGATATTCTATGTCCAGGTCCTCTGGTACTGAAACAGTAGGGGGTGGGGGTGGGGGCTCAGACCAGATTCCTGCCTGGTCTCTCCAGGCGCCTGCACCACTGCTCATCATTCAGTCATTCCCTCTCTCACTCTCCAATCTTTCCTCCTCTCCTCTCACGCGACTCTCTCTCTCTCTCCCCCTCTCTCTTGCCACCTGCCCGTCTCTCTCTCTCTCTCTCTGGTTACCTCGTCTGCTCCCCCACTGCCCGTTTTTTTTTTTTCGTCTCTCCTTCGCACCATGTTTTTTCCACATCCTTCCTCTGTGTGGATGGTGAATCCTCATGAATTTATGGATTTCAACATGGGGGGGCTCTCTTCCGAGGGAGAGCAAGAATGATTTCACAGACTGCTGTGTGGAATATGGGCTTGTGCGGCAGCAGGGCTGGAGCTGGGAGCGGCGGACAACTGTTTTTGTTCTGGTCCATTCTCTGCTACAGAGAGTGTGGTCCATATGAAATGGAGCGTGAAGTGGTTTGCGAGGTGTGCAAAACACAAAACTGTGTGTTCTCTACTGTGGCTCTCGGTGCAAATGTTGATAATTATGCTGGTTTCCGCTTACATATATTACAGGTGAAGAAGAAGAGGTTAGCATAGGGAAATAAATTTGTCGTACTGTTTTTTTTCTGTTTATTTTGACATTCGTGGTCTTGCCAGAGGAGTATTGACTGCTGGATGTATTTTCTCCTTCAAGTTAAGGTGTCTATGGACCAGTTCAGCCAGTTTGTCTGACTCTTTCTGGAGCGTCAGTCGTCTGCCCCGAGTCAGATGTGTCGTATAGCTACAAATCTTGCGTTCATATTGTTTTTAAATGAAATACAAAGTCAATCAAGAATTTAACAAAATTGATAAAACACCACTGATTGATCGATGATGCAAAACTGTAAATGAGAGATGAGGTAGCTTTTTACTAGAAGTGGTCAATAAGAGGAAACTTCTGGGGCCATGGCAACATTGATAAAGGTGTATCAGAGGTTTAGTATTGTTTGCATCAGGGTCCTTCGCCAAAGGTGTTTAGTCGGGAGCATCTCTCTGCCGTCTTGAGTGATTGTCACGCATACATCGGCAGCCATCGAGCAATTTAAAAATCTCTTGGATAAGCTTGTGGCTCACTGTCAAAACATGAAAGGGACGCTCTGTTCGAATGTGTGGTGTTTTTTCTTTTTCTTTTGTTTAGATAATTTGTTAATCCCTGAGGGACACTGTTTCTCTGTGCAGTTATGTACCTCTGAATGGCTCTAGGTTTTCAGTTGCAGGCCATTTAATTTACGAATATGTCAGAGGTGCAGATGTTTACTCCAACTGTCTTGCTGCATCACTTCCAGCTTTCCATGTTACTCCACAACCCCAGAGGTCCGAGAGTAGCAGTGGCTCCAGTGCGCCTCGTTTCATTTGGAACTACAAATACGTAGATGCAGCATAACACGTTGATACCTTGGTGTAATTTTCACTCTATATGCAATTATGTGTATGTTCTTAATTATTCTTTGTCTTATTATAGAAAGCAGGCCACCTATTTCCAAAGAGGCGTTTTTACGTAGACAAAGATCATTACTCGCACATTTTCACAGAATAATTGAAACAAATTGACTGTGTGTTTTCTTGTGGCAATTTAATGAATAGAGAAACGGAGTGGAAAAAGCCTGCAGCAAAGTTCCTTATTATCTTATTCATGTGGCGGTGTAAAGATGGATACAAGCGCACTTGCATTCTTGAAACAATTACACTGTTCCCCATTATGTTTTTCAGGTACTGCTATAACTTAGATGCATTACGTGATTGTCTGTCAAAATCTGATGACGTTAACAGCGTGGAGGCATGTGTTATTTGATTTGCTCGATCGTCCTAGCCCTAGGGAGCAAGAGTTTAAGAGAGAGGGGTGGAAACACATCATGGGACTTGTGCAGATGGAAATATAAAGACAAAGGAAAGTATGCACATTAACAAAGACGTCAAGAGCTCAGTGTTGCACAACCTCAATAAACTAATCCAGTCACCAATCCAGTTGTATGCACAATGACCTATATGCACTGTACACCTGTACACCAATAGGTGTTGAGCTAGAGCCCCAACAACAGCCTGTCTCAGCTTCCACCCAATCACACGCATTGCCATTCACGTGTACACACCAAGAGGTACTGTACAAAGAGAGCACCCACACCGTAAACACACACACACACACACACACACACACACACACACACACACACACACACACACACACCTCAAACTGTTCCACCCCAAATGTATCTCATACTTTATGGCGTTGTTTTTGCTACTGTTATTTTAAGATAATTTGTCAAGGAATTTGCAGATCCTGCATGCACTGGCACATCCTGTAGTAGCAAGTAACCAATAAAGTTTGTGATTCTTGTGTGCCCAAATATTCCAGGAAGCAACTCTTAGGAAATATGTGATGCAGCACAAGGTGACTTGGTCGTAATCCTGACGAAATACAGACTGCAGAGGGATTCAACTATGTCACCGCATTGCATAGAATGTCTTCATCGTGGACAATTTTTGAGTGGTGGGACTGTGTGGGACAGAATTGCAAATTCAACACACTATTCATTCACATTTGCCCCCCTCAGATGTTCGCTACTTTGTGCCCTCAGTGTCCATATTTGTCATTTGCAATTATCGCTGTGGTGCCGAATTCCGCTCTGAGCTGATGCAGGGTAGAGACGGATATGGGGAAAGCCAGAGACTGATGCTTCCTTTTTCATTCATTGCGGTAGTCCAGGTGACATATTATTCCCAGGCCATGTGTTCGTAGTCGGGGTCTGAGAGAAAAGAGGGGTAGATTGTTTATTTTTCTCACAATGTACTCACCATACATATCTTGTTTTGGTAGGGTTGCCTTAATAGAAGCACAGTGAAAATGAAAACATGCCAACAACACCAAGCCGCTAAATACATCATACAGCCAGGAGTCCCATCTTCCCACCATGCTCAGTTGTCTTGTCTGTTGGACTCAGACAGCATTGTATAATAAAACCATTATTGTTGAGTTGACATATAGCCCCACGCTGCTTCCATGAATCCTGTGTGCTAGCAGCTCCGCCAGGATGTCAATTTGAGTGTCAGATTAGGAGGAAGTCGGGATAAACAGCAAAACTTGGCAATGGTACAGAACTAGAGGGATGTGGTAAGGGGTGAGGATGTGTGTGTGGACGAAAATAACCAACAGTCTTGCAATACGGAAATGGGGCTTGGGCGGACAAATCCTTCACCAACAATAATGTGTAGGCAATCGATACAACCATGCACACTTGCACACACACCAGTGTCACACCGTGGTGTACCTCAGAAGAAGCATGTCATTTTGGGTATTTTCAGAAATGGAGAGGAATGAGTTTTTTTTTATTGCTATTGGACCAAACAGCGCAGTGTTGGGATGCTTGTGTTCTTTGTGTTTTCTGTCATCAGGAAAAACCCTCAATGCCCCTCAGTACTCTTTCATTCATTTGTCCTTTGCTTTTGCAACCATCCTCCCTGACCAAGCGATCATTTCTCTTGTGATATCTGTGAATTTTCTATTTTTTCTCTGACTCTTACTGTAAGCTTGCAAATTGGCCATAACCTTGAAGCGCTGCAGGCCTCCAGGTCGTATCACAGAATGACCGTAATAACAATTCCAGTACCTCTTTTCCAGACCAGATGTCTGAGAGCAACTTGCTTGAAACACTTTACAAGATTAACGCATGTTGATTATGTTTGGAAGGTAAGGTTATTTGGTCAAAGCTTTGTAATTTAATAGTCAATTACACTGAAAGGAGCCAGATGATGGTAAGAGTGTCACTGCCAATCGTGTCAGGACATGACACAGAGCAGAGAGTCAAATATGCACAGACGATTCTGGAGCCAGTGTGTTGGTGCTCACTTTTATTATTACTAGGCATAAAAATATGAAACGGATCTAGACTGAATATCGTGTATGTCAAGTACAGAAACTTTAACTTTGGCCCAAGGCAAGTATGAGGGATCTCAACCACTCATTGAAAAGATCTCCCAGTATCTTTAGAAGGTAATCATAATCATTACAAAGCCCACCGGAACACCGCTCTAATAAACAATGCATATTCTGTTGGGGCACAAATGGATTTTCATTTCTAAAAATAGTTTTGTCTGCACTTCATCCGCTCTCAACGCAGTCAGCTCTTTTTCACGCTGATCCAGTGATTGTCGTACCGCATCACTGTTCCCACATCCACCGAATCTGTCCATCCAAGTCAGTTTCTCAGTTCTTGTTTGAGAGGGGATGTCAGAAAAGTGACTCAAACATGGGATGGATCAGTCACAGCCGGATGCACTCTGCCCAGATATACTCTTCTTATGTAACATTTCACTCTTGTTTTATGGACAGAAATCCCTCTGAAAGATAAATTATACATATACTCCCTAAAACTTCTTCCTCAATGTAAGTCTACATTTCTGTCAGATACAGAGCATATCCTTATTCTTTAATGAATATGGAAAAGTGAAGAGGATCTCAACCATTTCAAACTGCTGCATTTGATGGAAGTGTCTCTTCCTTTGTCATGGAATAAGCTTCCTCTACTTTTTCATATTTTGTGCATAATTTGTTACAGAGCTTCAGTGTATGTTTACAAAAAAGATGATTCTTCCTCTTTCGGAGCCCCCCTTACAGGTCACAACAGTGCATCATCCTCCCTAAACAGACAGTTCATTTTAACGTCAAAACAGCTATGTAATTATGACTTGTTGAGGTCTCTGCTGTTGAAGTTGTTGTCTGTTGTATTTGCTAGCAATATTTTGTCCAACCCAATCAGAGCTCTGATTTTATCGGGTGAAATGCAGACGCAGATTTGCAAATTTTTCTACTTTATCTTAGATAGTGCGAGACTAAGCTGGTGAATTGGTCCATTGACCAAGTAACTTTTCATAGCAGGTGGGATTTGGACTCAACAGAAATCACTCCATCCTTCAGGAGCTAATGAATAATATGATAATTTTAGGGGATCAACATGGTTCCTCATTAATCAGGTGGGATGCAAGTGTTTGATAGCTTTGTCGACTTGATTTAGCTTGATCTTTGCTTAATTTGTGGACATTTGATGACATACACTGTAGATGAAGTGAGACATTTTCTTTCCAGGCACTTTCTTCTTCCCATGTCAGACAAAGCAGAAGATAGCGTGGCTCCAGACATCCAACCAACTGACTTGCTGTGACAAAATCAAAAATAGATGAGAGAAATAAGTCCACACACCAAAAAGAGCTCATGCAGGCGCGCACATGGTACATGCACAGTTTGAGGGGGATTTGAGAATTTGTTCTGAAACTTGATGTTCCTCATCATGACCTTATTGGTAAATAGGCCTTTCCAGGACCCTCGGCAAACTCAATAAAGCTAGCCTCCAACTCCAAACCCAGAGGAAAGAGGAGGGGGCGAGACCCTGTGGAGGAGTGCCGAGACAGAATGGAGAAGGGAGAGGAGAGGAAGAGAGGGAGAGGGAGGGAGAGAGTGAGCAAGACACTGAGACTTAGAATGAGATAAATGGTGCAGGAGATGGAGCAGAGGAATGTATCGGAATAGAAAGAGACAGACAGCGAGAGAATAGGACAGGAAAGGGAAAGATCAAAGACAAACCTTGAAAAGGGCCAAGGCAGGGAGAGAAACATTGAGCGAAGGAGAGGGAACCCAGCGGTAGAAAAGTAATTCAGTGCTGCAGGGAGAAGTTGTGTTCCGTTCCTGCTCTTGGCTCCAGCAGCTGTAATGAGCCTCAGATTACAGTGAGGGCTCGACCCTGACATGTGCAAGAGGCATTACTGCTCAGGCTGGCAAAGCTGCAGCGTGCTCTCACAGAATGGGCTCATCATTAAAACATATTGCCCTTAGCCAGAATAATTGAAAGAATGAATCTGAGTTTTTCCAGAAAGATGAGAGAGACATAGTCGTCATTGTGATAAAATGCTGTGTTTGAATATTGGCATCGTTTTGGCAGCTAATATTACTTTTCCATCACTTGAACACCGACGTGTCAATGGATTGAAATTGTGGCGCAGAAGTGGGACGGTGCCTGGCAAGGACAAAAGAACCTGGTATTGAAATTGATTGTGGCATAGAAAGACAGTGAAATCTATCAAAATAAGTGTATCTATCAATGAGATAGATCACATTCCAGACATCTGATGTAGTTAAAGCATGAGTTGCATGAGTATAAATCGTCACGTCTTTCCCATTTCTGGATTCCATTGGCATGTTCTACCTCTACACACATTGTCCTCTAATGGTGGTTCAGAAATAAGAGAGGGATAAATATAACTCTAATCAGGCACCTTAAGTCATCATGCTATCATCATTATCATGGAAAAGTCATGGACTGGAGACTTTTACAACACCCCTATTTTCATCTGGATAAGGCTTGGCCCGAGAGAGATCAGGACCCGGGATGTGCAAGATGTGGGTTGCAGGTAGTTAGCAGGGGTGAGGCACCTCCAGTTTGCTGCGCTCGCGGAGCTGAACTCCAGGGGGTCGCAATGCATGAATCAATTCGCCACCTCATCACCGGCTTTTTCATCCTAATGCCCTATGTGACACAGGCTCCCAGCTGCAGAGGAACATTGCTGAGTTTGAAAAAGGAGCCCAGACTGTGGCATTCAGCCCATGTTGTGGAAATCGCAAATTATTCCGCGCGTTGACATTATTTCGTTGGAGAGGCATCGTTGCAAGTTCAGTGAAAGATCTGTGATACAATTTCAGCTGTTGTATGTTGAATGTTATTGATCTATACACCACACCAGCACATGTGAGCCACACTTAGTTCAGTAAACATAACATTAAGAATGAATACTCCTCACATAGTTAAGGCACGTGAAACAGGATTTCACGATGTGGACTCCAGAGCATCTGCTGCCTGTTTATGCTGTTGTGCTGTCATGCACCACACAGAAAAGAGGAAAAACCTGAAAGCTTTGAAACACACCTCACCTCAGCCTCACTCTGTTAAGATGGATAGGTATTTGGATGATTGTGTGGGTGCGTCAGCAGGTTCACGTTCCTACCTAACAGGAATTCAGTCTTGTCATTTCGTATTCCTATATAGGAATTCATTGCACAGTGAACGTTCACTGTGCAATGAACCACCCAAGTTATGCCATCACCCACAATTCACCAGTAGCAAGGGTTTTCTCTCTCCTGTGTATGCACCCACACACACACACACACGGAGCAGAATTCTCAAAAATGTGAAATGGAGCTGATGCACAGGGGAAATATAACACAATTTCAACAAGCACTGTAGCAAGACATTTGCAGCAGAAATAGAATACCAAAAATACAGTCCTTCTCCTCTGCATGTTGAAATCAATTCATGCAAGTCAAATCACATGGTATGTTCATACTTTCTTCCAAGGTGGTGAGAGTTTGTCGGTTAAATGAAGGGTGAATACATCCTGGATAGGCTTTCCTCTCCCCTACGCCTCTACCACTATTCCTCTGCTCCAGCCAAATTCCTCCCATCCTCCATTTATCATTTCATCCATTCACACCGCATTGTGCCGCTTCAGTGAACATCAGGATGCGTCGCCTTGCTTCGGCTATATCCCTCAAATATCCAACAAATTCACTTAGGTTGACAAAATTGAAAGCAGGATTACTTTGCTGTCGTGCGGTTTCATTTTGAAACCGGAATTGTACCAGTGTAGTGTTCCCAAGTGATGGATAACACACTGCATCAAACGACAACTCTGTGCTGTACACCACTTTCTGTCGCATTTCTCGGAGGTCTGCACACCGTCGCCCATTTAGTCTCGTTTCCAACCAATCCCTGCTTCCAGTGCGTTGTTCCACCCACGCTAATTACGGAAATGACATTATTTCCTCAAGTCATCGCATATCTTGGTGTTGGAGGTCTAAGCTTTGTTGTTTTGTTTTCATGAAGCTCTGCAGTGGTGTTAGGCTGGCATCCCGTCCTGTGAGAAGCGTCCAAATTCCTGACATGATGTCTTTAGGAAGTCTCTGTGCGGCTTTCCATTCTTAATGGATGCTCTCTCCTCCCAGAGAACTATTCCAGGCTAATTGAGGGCTACTCCATCCTGTTGACGTCTTTAGAAGATATTTCTTTAAACATGATTTTGATACAGCACTCCCAGAAAGAGACTTTCGGCACAGTTACCGTCATGACTAAAACCAAAACTAGAGCCCCGAATCAACTTAAACTGTAACTTTGAGGGTGTAGGGGATGTCGTATACTGTGAGCAGTTTATCAGAATGTTACTATGAATTTATTAGTCTGGAGTTGCAGTAATTCGAGTCAGATAAATGAGTGCTTTGAGTCATATAAAATATTTGGAGGTGCAGATTTTAACACTCACCTTAGTGGCTTAATAATCCATTGTGATTTCTTTGACCTAGATAATTTCATTGGATATCATTTGCACATGGTTATGAGATTTGGTCTCCTGATATTACTTCTTGTTGTAAATAACTTCTTGTTGTAAATATGAAAAAGCCTACTGATTTTAACAAGAATCATTAAATTATCATTAAGAACGGGTTTGAGACATTGATGACACGGTTTGTGAAAGGTACAGTTCAAGTAACACCGGGACACACATGAAGAGAACTACTGTATTTTGAGATGAAATTTAACATCAGAAGACAAATAAATCTTTTCTGAAAAGCTAAAAATGATGTGGCCAGAGGAGCTATTTCTGCTAAGATTCCATCTCACTCATGCGTGAGGGTGAGAGCCCTGTAGACATACTCACGTGGGCTCAATTCCATCTTGTTTCCACGCAAATGGGGTACAAGCACGCGCCACACACGTTTGTGTGTGTGTACAAACACACACACACAAGTGAGCACACACTTACACACTCTGGCATAGGAATTCTACTCGCACTTGTAGATTGTAATGAGACAGAATTTCTTTGACCTTCTAGGGAGTAGTAGTGAAGCTCTTCAGTGTGTGTGTGTGTGTGTGTGTGTGTGTGTGTGTGTGTGTGTGTGTGTGTGTGTGTGTGTGTGTGTGTGTGTG
>OMPJ01010456.1:3618-24701 GCA_900312935.1 Carapus acus
GCAGGTGATGGCGTCGCCCACCTTTCTTCACCTCCACGTCTGAGCCGGAGTCTTCCGACGCCTCCTCGTTGTCTGCCGGGAGAAATGTGAAGTTTCAGGAGGCGCGAGACTCGGCGGCCTCTGTGACAATGCGGCGGAAGGGGAAGGTAATGAAAGCACCACCTTCTTTCTCATCGTCCTCCGCTTCTTTTTTCACTTTCTTGGTAGGTTTCCGCTCGACCGTGTTGGCGGCTTCATTTTCAGAGGAGCTCTCTGCTCCAGATGAGTAGTTGGACTTGATTTGGGCGAGGAGCATTTTCTTTGCGATTCTTTGGAGGAGGGAAACACAAGGAAAATACGATCATGAAACAAAGTAATACTTTAGACAAAAATACACGGACGTAATGAAATATTTACCTATTTTCTGGATCGTCGTCTTCGTCACCCATGTCTGAATCTTCTCCTTTACCGTCCATCTCGTCTCCTGCACAACAAAAGCCAAATATGTTAGACGGAGAGAACATCGGGTACATCGCTGAACACTGTGCAGCTGAGTCTCATCACCTGAGGACTGACAGAAAGGGCCGCCGGCGGCCGCCAAGCTATCCTCCACAATGGGCTTGATCTTCTGCTCGTCGCTGTCCTCTCCGGATTCTCCTTCGGCCCCTTCCTCCTCCTCCTCTCCATCCTCGCTGGAGGACGACACGGGCAGCTGGGACGCACCTTTGGCCTTCCTCGCCTTCCTCTTCTTTTCGTAGGACCGCTTCCGCTCCGACACCTTCGTGTTCGGGGAGCCTTTGTCCTCGTCTTTCTTGCCGTCCCGTTTCTTGCGGACGGACCTCTTCTTTGAGGAGCTACCTTTGCCCACGCTCTTCCCCTCTGCGTCCGAGTCGGACGAGTCCGAGCGGGTTTGTTTCTTCTTCTTGGAGGGCTTCTTACTTTTGGTCTCCTGGTCCGAGTCAGAGTTGTCAGACTTTCTTTTCCGTTTGGACGCTTTATCTGGGCACTCTGCGGACGTGTTGTTAACTTTAAACAGACATTTTTTAACACTCTTGGAGCCTTGATCCTCGTCTGAGCTGTTTCCCGCTTTGGCTGTCTGCAGCAGAATGTCGGGAACTTCGTCCGAGTCCGACGCCGCTGCTGCTTGCTTCTCAGACCGGGAGGCTTCATTATCATCCTTCTTTGTGCTGCGGGATTTTTTGGCGGGCTTCGCTTTCCCGTTTAGATCTTGCTCAGAATCGGATTCAGAGGAGTCGATTTGGCTGATAGCTTCAGCCTGTTTCCTCAAGGGAGTGGTCTTGACTCTGCTGGAGCGACGGCTGGGTGGTGGGCTCTGTCCCGTGACGACACCTGCTGGAACTTCACGCTTCCCCTCGTCCTCTGCTTTAGAGACCGCCTGATTCTCTGCGTCGTTCTCCCCGTTAGACCTCGGCGAACACGTGGTCACGACTGGTATGGGGGTAAGTTTCACTATGAGGTTCTTGACTTTTGGTTGGTCAGTCTGAGACTCTGCAGTATTTCCATTTGGTGTCGATTCAGTGTCTGTGACCATGCCAGTGTCCGTCTGTGCAAGCATGGAGGAATCCGCGAGACTTTCCACCATCTGAAAGAGCTCTTCGGGGACCGAAGGCGGAACAGACATAATGTCATGATCGAGCGACATTTCGCCGGCGGATATCAGTTCGTCGTCGCAGTCTTCCGACTTCGTTTTTTTGGTTACGTCGGCTTGTTTTTCCTTTGCCTGGATTTCATCCGAATCCACGTCGTTTTCAGGGAGCGGCTGCTCTGCGGCGTCATCGGCTTGCTGGTCTGCCTCGGCTGTGTTGCGCGTGGCCTCGACCGCGGCAGGCGCCGCGGCTCCGCGGCTTTTTTCGACAACGTGAGGCTGTTCGCTGCCGTTCTGTAGCTCCATGTTTCTGAACTCGGGCTCGAGGGCCTCCTCCAAGGCACAGTGGGCCTTTTTCAAATCGGACAGAACGGCCTTGAAGGCTTTCAAGTGCCGATACCTGATAGCTTTACCTCCCTGGTCCTCTGCTCCCTGCTGGATGAACTGGATGAACGTGGTGTTCAGCCCTGTGGTTGTTTCGACAAGCTTTTTTGCCTTTTTTACAAGTTCTTTGGGTACCTGCAATTTTTTGTAGGTGAATGTCATTGTCCCTGAGCCTTCCACGTGTTCCTTCCCATTGACAACTGCTTTGTGCTCTTTCGCTCCTTTGTCTTTGTGTCCCTTGCCGTCACGCTCCTTGCTCTTATCAGTCTTTCGTTTCGTTTCGCTCCTCATCTGTGCTTGTTGTTTCTCGATGATGCTGTGGCATTTGGAGACCAGGTCTTGGAGGGGCTCCGATCTGCAGACGTAGCAGTGCCATTTGGAGTTCTCGTCCGTGATTACCGACAGCTCCTTCCTTCCGAGGTTGCGCTGGATGCACTTCTTGCAGAAGGCGTTGCTGCAATAGTCGCAGCAGATGAGCTTCCCACCTTCGGCGCACCACCTAAAAGGACGACGAGGAGAAAAGGTTTTAGAGCGCGGGTGAAATTGGGTCACTTCGTATCGCTGCGGACGCATCTCGCAAGTTGAAAATAAATAACAACAACTCTCACCTGCACTGCTCATCCATCCCATCAGAGTCTTTGCTTATGTCATCACTTGTGTAATACCTGTAGCACGACTGGAGGCAACGGAAATAACAGTAAAACGTCCACATAATGGAAACTGAATGGCCCACGGCCAGAACTGGGCAGAACTGACACTAGCTACTGTTCACCGGGCTGTGTGTGTGGCGTGGAAATCCCTACCTTGCATATCAGCACTTTGAGTGCAGGATGTTCATACACAGAGTTGCGTTGGAACTGGTTTACTTGCTGTCCACAAGCTGTGCAGGTCACCTTTTTCTCCAGGCTATGGTCTACATAAAAAAAAACAAAAAAAAAACAGCATCAATCAATAATTGTTAAATACAACATCTGTGATTTGCTTTTGCATTGAATCTTTTTTGCATACTTCCTCAAACATTAATTGCAAGCTCCTGCCTAGTTTCCCTCTATCAAAAATCAAACTGACCGGTTTGTTTGTGTTTAAAATCCACTCTGAGCTTCATGGCCCCTTTATTTTCATTCCCGGCTGGCCTCATGACCAAAGTCCCTGAGGGGAGAAAGCAACACCGAAATAAGAGGCACTGTACATCCACAGCATCAGCGTCTCAATCAAAAACGGCTTTGTTTACTCTCGGTCCTCACCCCTGGAGCTGCTGTCCGGACTACCGTCTGATAGGTGGTCTGAACTGGCACCTTCGTTTTCACTCTCTGCCGAGCAGTCCGATTCATTCAATCCAGTGTGCTTTGTTACAGTGGTCGGCTTCCTGAAAAGAGGCGGGATAAAAACGTAAGCCCGTCTCTGGCTGCGGGTATCCAAAAAACCCAGAGGAAACATTCAGGGATTTACTTGTTGTTTCTCACCTCTTATTACGAGACGAGGAAGGCTTTGTGGTTCCTGATGAGCTGCCAGGCTAAACAGTGAAGACATTGGCAGGTTTACATGTGACTGACGCCAGACAAAGGCGCGAATCGACATCAGCCTCCGAAAAATTACTCTTACCTCCATTGCTTTATCCGCCATTTGGTCAGCAATTGATTGAGAAGCCATATTGATTTCACCTACAGAGTGATCAGAGGATCAAAGCTGTAACACCAGATATTTTTTACATCTGTGGGAATGCTGTGTCTACATGCTCTGCTCATGCCCTATTTACCCAATACACAAAATAACAGTTTTAACAGAAACAAGATCAGTCTGGCAGAAACACAATGTTACTCATTCAGTGTTTAATAGCATTGACACTTTGCTTATGACCGACAGGTTGCTTTGAGCTGCAGCCCAAATAAATTAAGGCAAAATCATCACCATGCCGAATCCAGTTTTGGCAGACCAGAAAAAAGCCAAATTCAAGGAATAAATGCTTCCACACACTTTAGGTAGCGCTGACTGATATCGACACACTTCTAAAATTGTAGATTGTTAGACACCTTGGGTCTGTTTTATGATGGATGAGCTGTGACCCATGACCGAGGCTTCACTCCAGAATGCCCTCTGACTTCAGTGAGGCTGGCACAGCTTGAACACACAGTTCCAGACAAAGCAAAACACCCACAGAACTGAAGAGCGCCGCCCCTCCTCCTCCTCTTTCTTTACAAAAGCGTCATTTTGTTTGTCCAATTCTTAGCACACAGCTGAGTTCATTCAAACCTTTCTACCAGCATGAAAATGCTGTTTTAGCGAACTCCAGTCTGGCTGTTTGGTGTTTTTTTGTTTTCACATCTGTGTCATATGCACGGTCTGTCTAGGAATTTTTCGATGAAGGCGACAGCAACATGCACACTTTTGCCACAATGCAATCTCCTCCTCTCCTCAACCAGTGGTCTACATTCTTGCAGTAGCCACATTCGTGGAACTGAAAGTTGCAGATAGTAATATTGACAGCGGTCACAGCAGGCTGGCTGTTATTTTTCTTATCCTCGGGGGCATTCCTCTTCTATCTCTGTGGCGACAGTGATGCCCAGCAGCACCAGGAAAAGTTCCTCTGCTGCAGTGAGCGGTGTGGCAGATTCAAGGTTCAAATGTGGCTGCTACATTTAATGAGAAATTCTGCTTGAATGACAACCACAAAACCATTACAAAAATCTAGTAATCGTATAATTTTCCAAAAACGCAAGGCTCGATTCTATTGAAGATATCTTTAAAAGTCACATCGAGTACTACTGACAGCCAAAGAGAAAAGAGAGAGCACCCCAAGAAGACTTTAATAATGCAGTTTACATTTCTTTTGTTTATGTATGTACTGCTGCAAGCACGCACAAATGTTTGGATTTTGACTTGTCACAGCATCAACTAGTGCTAATTGCATCGACACACGGCGTGATTTTGTCAACATAATACACCGGTGTTACGCGGTAGAGTTGGTTGCCGATCCTCTTTTCCGCGTTTGGCGGACAAAACTCCCTTGTTCAGTGACTACCAGCGATTGACACTTGGCACATTTATGACATCGGCGTCTGCAATCGCAGACGAAACCCCTTCCGTCCTCCCAACCTCTGACGTTGCCCTGGCAACCTTGCATTATCCGCGGTGCATGCATGCTCCAATGCATAGGCATGCACCGAAAAATGCACGGAGGCCTCCTCCTCCTCTTCCTCTGCATGGCCAACTGAAGGCTGCCGCTGGCTCCTAGCCACATCCAAAGTAGCACACCTACATTACGCTGTAATTATCCAACTAAGACATTATGTTACGTTGTCCCATTTGTTCGTTATTGGCAGTTGTAGTGTGTCGGTTTAAGGACAATAGACGTCGCTTTCGGTTTGTCCGTAATTTCGTGCAAAATTTTATCCCGTGCACATTTCGCGCTATCAGTGCCTGTCAACACCGGCTGCGTAGCTGTTAGCCGCCAGTAGCCTAGCGGGCTAACTAGCCTCAGTTCTGGCCCGGCACTGTTAATCGATGTAAACCTGGCGGGACTACAACAAAACAGCGTGCGGCAAGTGGTCGTACCTTCTGTCTGCAGTCGTCATTGCTCGCCCCGCGCGGATGCTTTGACTTAATGGTTTGGCTGACCCGGTTTATAGATTTTCCGATGGCCCCGGAGTGGAGAAAGAAGTCCGGTCAGGGAAGACAAAGCAGGGGGACCATCTTGCCGGATGGCTGTGGACGCAGTAAAATGGCGCATGTAGGCTAAATGCTGTGCGCTCTCCCATTGGCTGAACGCCGCTGAGGGTCCAGGCGACCCGCGGTGATTTGATTGGTCCGCCAACTGCGGAAGAGGAAAGGGGCGGGGTTATCCAGGAAGTGTTTGCCATTCATTCACATGTCTACAAAGGGACAAAATACAAAATTACAGAGGTGACGACTTTGCAAATGAAACTTTCCTAGAACCGTTCACTTAGAATCAGGCTTTGTTTCGACGTTTTAAGTACCATCGGATAGCTGAGTATATTAAACATGTCACACATGTAGTATTTGAATGAAAGCGTAGATAGACGCCGATCTCATTTTTTTCGAGGCGTCTACTAATTAGCCACAACTCCTTCTGCTTGGCCAATCACAGAGCGCAATAGGCGGGGCTTAGGCCGAGTGACGACTGAACCCTTCGTTGTGCGGTAGGGGGCGTGGTCAATTAACGTAAATATTTCTCCTGTTACATGTACGGTCACATTTGTAAATTTAAAAAGTAGTCTTCAAGTTCAGCCCTTATTATGTTGTAAAATTAGAGTGTAATTTAGATTTTGCTCAATTTGATAGAGCGTAATCCCGCATTGACTCGCAACTCCCGTTTTCCATGTTTAGAGGAAGACGATGTCAACAGGTGATGCATCCTGACTTTCAGAGTAGGTGATGCAGCGTCCATACAAAATGAGCCAAAATGAAGCAAAAATGTCAGTGAACCGGTCAGCAAACCTGTGTTTCAAACAGTGGTCATAATTCCTCTAGAGGGGGCTCCTTCTCAAGAGTTTTCGGGGCAAAGATGGACATTCGTCAGTGGGAGGCTAAAAAATCTCAAATATCATTTGATCATATGAATAGTTGTGTTGTGTAACTGTAGCGAGTGCAACGTAAACAAAGAGGAAATTGCCGATCTAGCGCACAATTTTATTCATCTTTTACGTCACAATTGACACTTGACAGGCCCAGGTATAATTTCCTATCAGTTTTTAGATGCACAGTGATTAAAGTTTGATGCAATTACACATTTCAGAAATATTAGCCCGCCTTCTAGTGGATCACGTCTTGACGTGTGTGTTGATTTGACATTTCAACTGCCCGGGGAACTTACCACATATAGTAAGAGTGAAACTGGAAATTTAACAAATATATGATAATTTTCTCCCTCTATCTGTCTGTCCAGGTTCCACTTTGGTTTCAAGTATTTATAATTGCATACTTATGAAGCCTGTAAATATAATGTCACAAATCAATCACACACACACACACCCCAAAAAATAGTGATCATCATTGTAAGCAAAAAAAAAAAAAGTGAATAAATCAAATAAATCCTGTACTCATTTCATTGATGTTATGTCTGAACTGTGACCTTTTCCATCCTATCTAAAGTGAAAGGTGATGATGAAAATTTCATATCTGACATCAAACACTTAATTGGACATCCTTCTGTGAGGGGGACATTTCAAAAAGTGCCGCATGTGGAATTTGTTAGACATGTACGGACATCATCTTTCCATTAGATGGTGTAGTCCTTATTTGGTTTGAGGGAAAATACCTGCCTCCTCTTCCTTTGTGTATAAATTGCAGTTTGCTGCTGGTGTGAAGTCATTCAGCTTTCACTTGTAGTACTGACAGTGGTAATTCACACTGCCTCTAAAGCCATGGAGATCATTCACATTTTATACCTAAACCTGATGCTGATGGTGATGGCATCTGCATTACCACGTCAGAGGATCGAGAGTCACCATAATCTGAGACAAACTGAGATTGACCTTATTCTGAGGCAAATCAGGCATCAGGTTAAAAATATAACACACCACCTGGTAAGGGTCACACAAAATGATGTTTACATGTCTTTGCTTTGGAATATGCTGACTGTGTGATTTTCTTCTTCACAGCACCTGGTCCACGTGCAGCACAGAGGGGATCACAGAGTGTGTGGGGTAGGTTGGAGCTTTCCAGTTCGGATGCTTAGGTGAAAATATGCTGTGATGGATACGACTCACCCGTTTTTTTTCCCCCCAACAGAGTGAATTCTTCTGTCTGGCTGCAAAGTCCCTGAAAGGCATGCATCGGCCCGAGGTGCACGCTCTCGCCGACAGCTTGGAGCTGTATCACACCAAGGCGGTAAGTATGAAGAAGATATATATACACCTGTTTTCAGCCTTCTCAGACCGTTCTCAGTGATATTAAATCTGAAAATAATTTTGTTTCAGGCATCAAATTCCTCCTGCGAAGGGACAACGACGTCGTCCGTCCATTTAAAATCAATGCTGTCGGACATCTTGGTCTGCACTAAACAAGCACAAAGTATCAACGCTTAGGAGACTTATTTATTTTAAAGAGATTATTTATTTTTGGACACATTATTTTTGTAGAATTCATCTGTACATCAATAAATTGTGAGTCACAGTAGCCTGTGGAGGTCATGGAATTCTCTTTTTTGTTTGGTCGACCCTGGATATCATTTACATAACATACAACCGCTTATCCACCGAAGAGGTTGCTCCACACAGACGAACAGATATGAGGCGTTACAGAGAACCATCAAATGGTATCGACATCAGAGCCATTTAGCATGCAAGTCCTACGCCTTTCAACTTGAGGAAAACAGTATGATTCTCACTTTACATTTCCAATGCCGAGCCTAGATAGGAGTCAAAGTCATTAAATTATTCATTATTCTGAAAGGTAAACGAGTTCATTTGTTCATAATATATGCTCAGAGTAAAAAGTGTAGCGACAGCTCCTTTAGGATTCACATTGTTGTGCATATATTTCACCGTGCACCAGTTGAGCATCTTTTTTTTTTTTTTTTTTAAGTTGCCCTGCATCATTTGGGAGGATGCTGGAAATGCAGGCGCGTAATCTGTATTACTTCATCATTTCCATGACCAGTCCGCCACAACAACAGCAATAACCAGTGACTTACCATCTTGCTCCTAGCTGCGTTTCCGCAATAATGCCAAATGTGTGTAGGTACAAAGCGACTACATAAGCGTGTGCAGCGGTTTCGCTATGCCGCAGCGACAGTAAACTTTCACCACCCTCACGCGTGTCTCGCTATCGTACGAACGAGTGACGCCCTGTGGCCTAATGCCAACTATACAGTGTTTTCTGACAGTCCTAGGTGACGGTGAGCACAAAAATCTTCAGCTTTCACATACGACCTTTCGTCAACGGCTAACGGGGAGACAGCGGTGAGGGGATGAGTTGTCGTCACTGCAGCAGCGACTCCAGATCGGCATCTAGCTTTGCGGTTCTTTTCCTGCGGAGGAAGAAGGGTGCAAGTGTGTGAGTGATAACAGAGTTGACACAGGTTGAGTATCGCGAGGCTGACCTGACAAT
The DNA here is from genome assembly GCA_900312935.1 of Carapus acus. Classification (NCBI taxonomy): domain Eukaryota; kingdom Metazoa; phylum Chordata; class Actinopteri; order Ophidiiformes; family Carapidae; genus Carapus; species Carapus acus. Next base: position 12,656 of record OMPJ01010456.1, read on the forward strand.
TTCAGCTTGTAGCTTCAATCACGAGGAGTCAAGACACTTGCTAGAGTATGTTTGATATGTAATGTTCTTTAAAAATTCAGCTAGCACTTGCTTCAATTCTGAAACGGATGTGAGAGTTGGTAGAAAAAGCATCTCACCTTCGTCCAGTCTTGGGCCGTCCACTCCTGCTGCTTTTAGATGTCCTGGGCCTCTCCTGTCTCATCAGGGACTGTCTCATGCTCTCCTCTGTGTAGGCCAGATACTTGTGCGACAGATCCACCTCAAACGGCTGCGATAGATTCGGAAAGAAAAAAGATAAAAAAGGAAAAAAGCATCCGTGAGATTTCTCCATTTAACAAACTCGAGCTCCAGATGGAAAAGAAGGACAGTAAATGTGATTTACTCACATCTTTTTCTTTTTTGTCTGGTGCAGGAGTCTGTTTCCTCATATTGTTGCCAGTGTACGCCACACATTTCTAAAAGACACAAAGGGCAAATCAGCCCAAACAAATATTTGTAAAAATCCAATAAGTCGTCATTTCAAAGTGTGTCTCTGATGTGTGTGTGAGCGGAACTCACCAGCTGCCACTCTCCAATGTCCTCATTCCAGTGCACATAATTCTCAATCATCTCCTGCAGAGAAAAGCATGAGCATTACCGACGGAGAGAGAGAGAAAAACAAACAAAACTGATAAATCGTTTCGCTGTGGCGGCATGTGCATGCTCAAACCTGATATTCTTGAGGGATAAAGTTGTCTATGATGAGCATCTGGAGGCGAAGCTCGCGGCTCAGCTGCCGTATGTTCTCCAGGAGGTCCTCAATCTCCCGGTGATTCTCCTGTTGCAGGTCCCCCAGCTGCAGCGGAAAAACATTTCGGAGCGCATTCGAAATGATGTCGATATAACATTGTAATATTTCGGCCTGGTTAGCCTGGATTCATCTCCGTGCCTCCCTGAGGAGGAGATATGAGGGCACGTGCTGACCTCAGCTTTGGCAGCCATCAGCATGGTCCACACTTTCTTCAGCTTCTTGGTCTTTCCTTGGGCCTCCTCCTGGAGGCTTGTGTATTTCTCCTCGATGTCCAAACGCTCTTGCTGGTTGAAAAATATAAAGGTTCAGGTGTTAATGACTGGAAAACAAGGCTGATTTATCACTATTGCTTAAATCCTCTGAACCGGCTGGTCCTTCAAAAACACATTATAAGTATGTCAGTGGTGGCGATACATGAGTGTTTATTTTATTTAGTAGTTCTGGTCTTTGGCAACAGCAATTTACGTCAGAGTGTCTCAACATTTGGGGAAGAAAAACCAGCAGCGGCACACAAAAACCATCTTATCGATCTGACGACTCAGACGTGACGAATTGCGAATTGTTGCAATTTGTGTACAATGCGCAACGCTGGCGTGGCTGCTTACTTCCTTTTCCTCCAGCTCCTTGTGAAGCTGCTCCGCCCTCCTGCGTCGCTCCTCCAGCTCGTTGTTGGACTCCTGCAGGAGCCTCTCCTGCTCCTCCGCCTTGGCCAGGAGGTCCACTCCACCCACGATCACCTTCTTTTCAAGGGCGGACAGTTTCTCCTGCAGCATGTGGTGCTCCTGCCTGGAGGGAACAGACAGATCAGGTAAAATTGAAGTACCATGTTCACAGACGACGACAGGTAATTGGATTTAAATCATCATGAGTAATATTGTCCTCTTCTGCTGACAGCTTACTGGGCTTTGAGGAGGTCCTTCTCCCTCTTCTCCAGCTCTGCCCTTGTCTTGTTCCTCTCCTCTTCGGCCATGTCCAGCTTGGCCTCCAAGGCCTTCCTTTCCTCCTCAATCTTTGCCTGCATCTCCACCATTTTGTCCGCAGAGACCTTCTTCTTGCCTTGAATCGAGTTGGGGACAGGGAACACGGCGCCGTTAGTTTAATCTCTCCACAAATGTTCTCTCTCTCACACACTCTGCAGCCAGCTCATCTCGTTCGGGTTTAAATCAGCACTTATTATTTAATCTGTGCATTTCCAGGCATGATATCTTTGAGAGGAACCTCAAGGATCGCTTTGAAGACGCTAGCACTCATAATGCACAGCATCAAATAATAGAGGTTAGTGTAAGCAAATCTTATTGTGGTGGATAAGTTTCCCTGGCGCCCTAGTTGAGTGTGGTTATGAGGATGGTGAGGACAGTGGACAAACGTAACAGAGACATAAATGAAAGCTGCTGCGGAGTTAGTGGCTCGGCAACAGAAACGCACGGCGGTCAGCCTGGCAAATCGAAGCGAGTTGAGAGAAAGCTGCGAAGGGACAGTGGGGCCGTGTAGATTCTTACAACCAACCTCCGTCTTCTTCAATTTAGAGATGCATTGCAAGTCAGACGGGCAGCATTTTTGTACCCAGAGGAGAGACACAAAGAGGAAGACATTACACGGCGACCTGGAAATCTGATGACTGGACAGAAATAGTAGAATGCTGAAGAGGAAACAAACAGGCACAGAGAAAGAGGTCAACACGGCAAAATCCCAGCTGGGGCAGCGCTCCACGCGACACGACGGAGACTGACGATGACAGACTGTCACACACTGGAGACGGAACAGAATGATACTGGAGACGATGCAACAAGATGTTGGTGAACAGTGTGTTTACAACCTTTTGGGGTAATGGACACAAGCTACACCTGAGAAGCTGATCCTGAGGATTTTGTAGCCTCCATTTTATAACAAGTGTGAAGAAATAGTGAAAGGTCTCTCACGCAACACGAGGTCTTTGGAGAGGCCTGTTATTCAATGATTCAGAGCTAATTTAAGGATCCGATGATTAGCATTCTATACAATCTATAGCATTGCACATTAAACTTTGCGATGACTTTGCAAGAGTAGGTAAGAGATGGGAGTTCATACAGCAATGATTAAAGAGTACGCTCACGAGGGAGGGAAGTCAAACATGCTTGACACTAAATGTGATTACATAGTGTCATGTGATAGCGAAACTAACAGTCAAAACTTTCCCCATTTACTGTATTTACACATAGTTGTGACTTCATTATATCGGGAAGGAGGCGAGGCAGTTGAGTGTCAGTAATAAATAAAAATATCACTGATCACCGAGATAGGAACTGAGAGAGGCTTTGATATAGCTCATGGCTAAACTGGGGCTGGCAAGACCTTAAATTTGACCCCGCGTTTTTTTGTCATGTCACTACTGCGCCAGTGCAGCAAAATACTACAAAAAATAAAAAAAAATTGGTTGAGCGTATTCGCCAACAGAGACTCGTGTTCTTCAAGTTGTAGCTTTGCAGGAAACACCTACATACTAGAGAGGAAATGGAAATTTACCTCCGCAATTCATGCGGTACTGAAACATCCAGTCGTAACAACGAAGATCTAAAATTAATAGTGTTTCACTAGGTGAGGTGCGTAGGTGCTTCATGGATCAATTGATCCATATTGACCTTTATTGAACTAAAAGTGTAATTAAATATGAAAGAAAAGTCAATACTTGAAATAGTATCCCTTTGTTAATGAATGATTAATGAACATCCTTTTGTTTTGTGACGAACTGTAAGAGTGCAAAGGAAGCACAATAATTGCTGCTGAAAAGAAAAGTAAAAGTTGTCTGGAGAAGAATGTCGAAAGGTAGAATAAGATGGTGGACACTAAAAAATTAGGTCACGCCTCACCATTACCAGCATTACCTGTCGGAATAATTAGATTAAAAGACTGCATTATTTGGTCATGTTAAGGGGAACTGTACTGTAATGCCGGGGACGTGCAGATGAAAATAACAGAAGTAGAAGATTTCCGTCGCGTTATTAACACATTTGGGTGTTATCTGTCTAGAGACTCAGTCAGATCTCAAAGCTGTAGTCTCGCAAAAAAGGACAGGAAGGACACAGGGGACAAACTGATATGACAAAACTGCTCTCGGTTATTTAAGGAATCTGAGGGTAAAAACCAGAGAGCCTGAGGTTGGTCATGATCTTAGCCAAACGCATATTAACATGAGCACGCAAACAATCTACATTTAATGAAGGTAGAATTTCTCCTGGCTCTGACTATTGAGTATCATCATATTTGGCTTCAGTCTTGATCATTTATTACCTCTCCTCCTCCTGCGGCCTTCGCCTGCCTCTGCTCCTTCGTCCTCACCGTCATCTAGCTCCTCTGACCCGCTGGCCTCAGACCCAGAGATCTCTTCCCCTGCGATGGGAGAGCACAGCAAAAACAGTTACGATACCTTGCGCATGCACTGAATTGATAAATGTATGTTGTCTATAGGTGTTGGTGAGCAAATGCGCTGCAAGGTTTTGTGGGGTTTTATTTTGGATTTAGTACCTTCCTCTAATTTCTTCTTTAGCTCCTCAATCTCCTTCTGAAACTGACGCAGGAGGGCATCTTTAGGGTCCTCGTTAATCCTGGCTTTATTCTTGATGTTTTTAGCCCTATTAGCATAACGCAAGGTGCTAATGGTCTCGTCATAGTTGTAGTCAGCTGGGCCAATGTTCGCACACTGGTGAGGGAGGGGAAAATCGTTTAAGATTGTTGATTGAGTTTTGGGAGACTTGGGCACGAAGCTGTAAATTTAGGAGTCTAAAACTGGTCTGCAGTACCATCATTGTCTTTGAGTTTCCTCCCAGGGAATCCTGCAGCAGACGGGTTAGTTTGGAGTTTCTGTAGGGCACGTGCGTGCTCTTTCCATCAACTAAGGCAGAGATAACGTTGCCCAGCGTGGAGAGAGACAGATTAATCTTTGTCGCTTCCTTTAATCGCTGCCCGGTGGCTCCAGTCTTCCCCTGTCGCTCAGAACCCTGATGGTGAATGAAATGACAAGCGAGGGTTAGATGGATGGTGATGTGGGTGGTAAGAAAAGTTTCCTCTAAAGGATAAGTTGCACTATTTCGAAGAATTCTATTTATAGATTGAAAAAAAAACAGGTCATGGAGACGTACCGCAAGATCGACTAGATGAAGTTTGCCCATGCGCACATGCTGGTTTCCATCAACGCCTTTCTCACTGCACTCAATAGTGATGGTGAAGATGGCGTGGGAGCGTGAGCTGTGTTCATTCATGTTGGTGGCGCCAACAGAGCCTAAAGAATGAAATCAGTTTCACATCAGACTGAATTTGTCTCCAGTAATCTAAGTGTAGGATTCAACTTTGTGTCGCCGTTTTAAGACAGTGGCTGCACCAGTTTCCTCAAGTTGAATTTCTTATTACAACATGTTGTCAAGATAGTGAATGTTACTCACGGTTTTTGTGTCCCAATATCATGATCCTGTCCATATCGTCGGCATTGTTTACTACATAACCAGAAAGGTCTTTAATATATACGCCAACATCTGGTCTCTCTTTCACCTGTCACAAACAAATGGCAAGCTTTTTCATCTAGGACATGTCCCATTGATTGTACGTCCTGCTGTCTCGGCATGAAGACCTTTCTTACCTCCAGCCTCTGCATCTGGTCCTTGCCAAGTAAATCTCGCACCTCTTCATTGTAGATTTCCAGGTATGATACACGAACCAAAAACCTGTGGTCAAGCATCAAAATTTGTGAAACAAAAGCATAAACAGACCTTGAAAATGAAAATAACTATGAAATAGCTGCAGTATGTTTTCCTTGGCTTTGATACAGTGTGTGACCCACAACCCAGCCTGTGTGATTGAGGTTGAATATCAATGTGTGTGCTTGCAAATCAAACTTCATACTTGTTTGATAGCTGGTTCACTGGACTTTTACCTTGTGTACCCTTCTGCTTTGGCGATATGACCAAAGACATGAGCGAAGGAGTTGGGGATGATGCCCCTGAGCTCGGGCACTGCTCTCACACCCTCCATAGTGAACGTCTTCCCTGTGCCAGTTTGCCCATACGCAAAGATAGTCCCTGAGGTGAACAGTAGAGGGCGGTATTACACATATGCATTAATAATACGATAAATCCAATACACCGGGCAAAATATTACCATTATAACCCTCCAACACCGAGTCGATAATAGGACGAGCTGTGAGGTTGTAAACATCGAGCTGTTTGCTGTCAGGTCCAAACACGGTGTCGAAGGTGAAGGTCTTGGGAGGCTCCTGTGGTGTGTCCAGCTTATTGACAGTTACAGTCCCTCGATTCTCATCCACGACCACGGCCTGTTTGTGGCCCATCATCTTCTCCTTCTGATTGAGAGGACGACATCTCACCACCACCTTGACGTTGTCACTGACCTCCAGCTTACTGATCTACAGAGCACAGCGACAGTGTCGAAAATCAAACGAGAATTAATGAGTTATTACAATTGTCTTTCTGACCGTAGCGGTACGTTAACACGCAACCATACGTTTCAATCGGTGTGGTTTTATTTACGTTTTCAGATGACATGGCGTTAGAACGTGTGCTTCAATGCCGTTTTTGAGTCCCCTTTGCGTTTGCGTTTGTTGGGTTGCTAGGGCCGGCTAGCGCCGTTGGACACAGCCACATTACCAAATTGATCCAGAACCAGTATATTTGCCAAATGTATGTGCCCGGCAAATCCCACATTCCTGGCACGTATTGCCATAGAATGTCTGAATGCATACAAAATTGTTTTCAGTGTGGGTGAAGAGAAGCTAACAATAGCTAGTCGGTTAGCATCACATCAGTCCGGCCGGGAGGAAAGGGAGGGGCACGTTTACTGGGAAAACACACATTTTGAAGAAAGGCGTGGCGACTTACCTTCATGGTTGAAGGTTGAAAATGGTTTGTAGTGTGAATGAAGAGGCGACGATATCGATTGAGGCGATTATAATGCCTTGCTTTATTTAGCGGGAGTAGTGAAATGCGAGCCCAGTCCCCATATTATCAAAGGATTGTGCCGTTAGCTAGCTCGCCTCCCGATGCGCATGCGTGGTCGTTGGACCACCGGCTGTGGATGGAGATGACAGATGATGATGGTGATACAGGTGATTGATGAGGGTGATGGAGATGAAGTGAACAGGGAATCTAACCGTAAATCCGGCATGCTCAATGTCAGACTGGAGATACTCGTTTAGATAAGCTTTGTGATTTACTGTCTCTCCTACACTTGACAAAACAGCAAACCCACAAGCTGAACCATGACTTGCACTTGTGTGCAACTGACGATCTGCAAGTATTCACAAATTTCCATGTAGAGCTTCAGAATCACTTCAACACGAATGTTTATTTTATTTGAAAACTGACTTTTGTTTGCTTGCGCTTGCTTGCGCTTGCTTGCATGTGGACAGATGGGAGATGGGGGCTTCATTGGGTTCTCACCGTACCATCTGGATGAGGTGTGAGGTGGTCATTAGGAAAGTACAATAAATACAATAAATATCTCAATAACAAAATATGATGTACAGGCTGCTGGTGCTGATAGTCTGAGCAGATACAGTCGATAAGGACCATTGTGATGTAATGGAGTCTGCTGATTGATTTTGAGAGTTCACATAATATCCGCTAGACCTTTTCCACAAATCATTCCATTGCTTGAAACAACACCAACCAGGGTGAGAAATAGGCCAACACCTCTCAGCATGAGTATCGCTGTCATAGATGTGTAGTTGTCATACAAATAAGTGTCAAGGAACTATTAATCCTGTTAGACATATGTCGTAAGGATTAACTAATAACCTTTTTTGAGATATAGAGAGCAGATGTAGTGAAAGGATGCCCTCTCACAAGTCATCTTCACCGCAGAAGGTATTCGATCTCTGCATCTAGCCTTGCACTTCTTTTCCTGTGTAGAGATGAGTTTATCATGAACGCACACTGATAAACAATATCGAGCAGTTTCAGCTTTCACATTTCACGGAAGAGAGTCGTGATAAGAGTGTAAACAACTGCTAGAAAAGGGATTTTAGCACCAGGTTTGTGTGCCTCAGCCCTACACATGGAGCAAATATAGGTAATTATTGGAGAACAAATCAAAAGTTGTTGAGCAAAGACCAGACAAGCATGCTGATGAAAATAATGTCTCACCATCGGCCAGGCTTCGGCCGTCCCATCCTGCTTCTCTTGGAGGTTCTGAGCCTCTGTTGTTTCATCAGTGACTCTCTCAGGCTTTCCTCTGTGTAGGCCAGATATTTGTGCGACACATCCACCTCAAATGGCTGGAGACACACACACACACAAAAGCAAACAGTTAAAGAATTTTTTTTAAAAGGTGGGGGCATTAGTGAATTCACCTCATTTATCAAATTCTAATTTACTCACATCTTTCTTATTCATGTCTGGGGCAGAGTTCGGCCTTCTCAAATTGTTGCCAGCACATGCCAAATATTTCTAGAGGACACCAGCAAAATGGCAGCAACACAATGATGACGAATTGCTAATTCAAAATTCAAATTTCACAGAGTAAAACTCACTGCCTGCCACTCGCCGATGTCTTCGTTCCAGTGGACATGTTTCTCTATCATCTCCTACACAACGACAAAAGCAAAGAGCTCAACCGCAACTCTGCCTGCGGACACACACGCACGAGGAACGCACACGTGTACGCACCTGATATTCAGCAGGAACACAGCTGTCTATGATGAGCGTGTGGAGCTGGAGCTCTCGGCTCAGCAGGCGAATGTTCCCCAGGAGGTCCTCGATTTCTCTGTGATTTTCCTGCTGTAGATCTCCGATCTAACACATTTGTTCGTGCTGTTTAGACGGGACTGTCGGCCTGTCTGAGCCTGTCTGGGCATTCTGTGCCAACTCTGAACAGGTGTAGGTGCCTGTGCTCACTTCGGGTTTGGCAGCCTTAAGCATGGTCCACACTTTCTCCAGTTTCCTGGTTGTTCCCCGAGCCTCCTCCTGTAAACTTGTGTATCTCTCCTCAATATACAGACGCTCGTGCTGTTTAAAAGGAAGATGAGATACGGCGAAAAAAAGCAGATAGAAAATCAATGAGGGCATCACTAAGTGGGCTCCACTGTGAGCCCCAATGAAGGTATTTTGAGGAACATTGGACCAACTCGAGAGGGTCCTTACTTCCTTTTCCTCCAGCTCCCTGTGAAGCTGCTCCGCCCTCCTGCGTCGCTCCTCCAGCTCATTGTTGGACTCCTGCAGGAGCCTCTCCTGCTCCTCAGCCTTGGCCAGAAGATCTACTCCACCCACAATCACCTTCTTCTCTAAGGCAGACAGTTTCTCCTGCAGCATGTGGTGCTCCTGCCTGGTGGAAGCAGATGGATCAGGTAATATTCCACCACCATGTCCACAGACAAGTACAGGTGATTAAGATTTCAATCATCATGTCCTCCAACCGGGTTTAGCCCGTGCTGCAGAGAGCTTACTGAGCTTTGAGGAGGTCCTTCTCCCTCTTCTCCAGCTCTGCCCTCGTCCTGTTCCTCTCCTCTTCGGCCATGTCCAGCTTGGCCTCCAAGGACTTCCGCTCCTCCTCAATTTTTGCCTGCATCTCCACCATTTTGTTTGCAGAAACTTTCATCTTGCCTTGAGGAACACAGGGTGGTACACGGTTGTTAGTTCATAAGGCGACAGAGCCGACCTCTAATCAAATATCGACTTACATTAACTTCCTTTATTTCACATATAATCCTGTTTTGGATGGGGAAATTTACCACACACATTTAAACTTAAGGAGATAACAACAGCTACGGGCAGATTTTTATCACAGTGTTGACATATTTGGATGACTTAAGGTTGCAGGTTGGCTGGAGATGATTGATTTCCAGTCAAAGGCTGAGGGAAGGTGAGAGAAGCAGGGGAAAATCCAATGTGACACAACATCGGTTTTGGTTAATAAAGGAAGTTGAGTCACATTATCATTTACAAAAATAGGTGAGAGCCGATACACACCCCACAACTTGTTATGAGATTGCGTCAGATTGCAAACGTTTGTGGAGGAGTCACGCCCTCCCCTCTGCAACAATTACTCATTACCTCTTCCTCTCCTACAGTCTCTTGCTGCCTCCTCTCGGTCATCTTGCTCGTACAGGTTTGATCTCTGTGACCCAGAAATGCCCTCGCCTGAGACGGGAGGACACGAGAGGACAGATGTTAACGTGATACTAGATACCAGCTATTTGTTTTGTACAAAGATCACTAGCCACATATATTCAAACACAAAATTTCAGATGATCTTAACAGGTGATCTGGAGACAAGCATGAGCAGATACCTTTCCCCAGTTTCATTTTCAGCTCCTCAATCTCCTTCTGAAACTGACGCAGGAGGGCGTCTTTGGGGTCCTCGTTGATCCTGGCTTTATTCTTAATGTTTTTAGCCCTATTAGCATAGCGCAGGGTGCTAATGGTTTCGTCATAGTTGTAGTCAGCAGGGCCAATGTTTGCACACTGGTGAGGATGAGGAACATTGAGGGCATCAATCCAACGGCAGATTGGAGGATGTCAAGATTGTTGATGTCAACATTGTTGATTGAGTTTTGGGAGACTAGAGTACGAAACCGAAAGCTCGAGTGTCAAAACTGGTCTGCAGTACCATCATTGTCTTTGAGTTTCCTCCCAGTGAATCCTGCAGCAGACGGGTTAGTTTGGAGTTTCTGTAGGGCACGTGCGTGCTCTTTCCATCAACCAAGGCAGAGATAACGTTGCCCAGCGTGGAGAGAGACAGATTAATCTTTGTTGCTTCCTTCAATCGCTGCCCGGTGGCCCCCGTCTTCCCTTGTCGCTCAGAACCCTGATGGTGAATGAAAAGAAACGCGTGGGTTGGGCGGATTGTGGTGAGGGTGATAGAAGGTACTTCCCCCAATGTGGTTCGTTTGGTTATTTCTATGAATTCTTCTCACACTACGTCAGTCAAAAGGGGGGATCGGACATACCGCAAGATCAACCAGATGAAGTTTGCCCACGCGCACATGCTGGTTTCCATCAACGCCTTTCTCGCAGCACTCAACAGTGATGGTGAAGATAGCGTGGGAGCGTGAGCTGTGTTCATTCATGTCGGTGGCGCCGACAGAGCCTTAAGAATGGATCAACATCCTAATTGAAATCATTTGGATACGTGATGGAATTTTAAGAATATATTTCATTCTCGGGGTATTAGTATTAGTGAGCTGTGTTCATTCATGTCGGTGGCGCCGACAGAGCCTTAAGAATGGATCAACATCCTAATTGAAATCATTTGGATACGTGATGGAATTTTAAAAATATATGTCATTCTCGGGGTATAAGTATCTCCATCGAGATTTCTGGTATCTTACTTACGTTTCTTTTGTCCCAGCAGCATAATCCTATCCATGTCGTCGGCATTGTTCACCACATAAACAGTCAGGTTTTTGATGTATACACCAACATCTGGTCTCTCTTTCACCTGAAATAACATGCAAAGAAACAGAGTGCCCATCCAAAATGGTGTTTTCCACAACAGATAATTTGCTGAATAGATTAAGGGTATTATAACATATCATATTTGGATAATAGGACTGTTGAACTGTTCTGTTGTTCAGGACAGAGGTCAGTGATGCCAAGTTGAGTTTCTAAATCATCTGACCTCCAGCTTCTGCATCTGGTCCTTGCTTAGTAAATCCTTCACTTCATCGTTGTAAATCTCCAGGTATGACACACGAACCAAAAACCTGAGTTTGTCCAGATAATGAGAACTTGTTAGATGAATTTTTCAATGGAAAAGAAATAGAGATGTCCGATAATATCGGCCCACCGATATTATCGGACATATTCGCATAAAAATGTAATATCGGTATCGGATCATTTTTTTTGCTCTAAAACCGTTAAAATAATGCTTGCGTTACACCGAAATAGTGCCTATGCGCTCCTGAAGCGTTTACCGGCGCACAGATGATGACCTGCATCTGATATATCGGTATCGGCCGATATCGGTATCGGAAATTGAGAGTTGGACAATATCGGCATATCGGATATCGGCAAAAAAAGCCAATATCGGACAAACCTTTGTGGACGCGTAAGTGCATAACACATTCATGCATTTCTAAGAGGAAATTAACCTTGTGTCTGCCTCCGATTTGGCCATATGACCAAAGATGTGAGCAAAGGAGTTGGGAATGATCCCCCTTAATTCAGGCACTGCTCTCACTCCCTCCATAGTGAAGGTCTTTCCTGTGCCAGTTTGTCCATAGACGAAGATGGTTCCTGGAATGAGCAGTAGAGGGCGCCATTGCAAACTAGT